>JPSZ01000001.1:0-167555 GCA_002161795.1 Curvularia sp. IFB-Z10
GGTCGCATCCTTCAACTGTTACTGGTCCGAGGGCGTAAGGCCTTTCAGGATCGTAACACGCATAGACTAGTTTCAAAACACTTTTGCTACTTAATAATGTATTCTAATATATATAGGGTTGCTTAGAGTTAGCTATTCTTAGGGTTAATAGCCCTTACTACTCTAAACCCTAACTATATTTTAAGTAAGAAAGAGGAATATTACTAGTAAAACTATATATACTTATAAATTACATAAACTTATATAAATAACTTTGAAATTTAAATATAAAATTAGTATATATATTTTATATATTTAATATAAGTTATATAAATTCTAAATTATAGAAAGAGTAAATATTTATACTTTAAAGTTTTAAACGTTTACACTTAATAGTCTACGCCTAGCTTTAGCTATTTAGTGTAAATTTAAACGTTTAGACTCTAAACGTTCATGTAATAGAGTAAGGATAACTAGAGCGTATTAAGTGTCTAGGTTATCCTACTAGATTATTTAGTATATAAATGTTCATAACTAGCATTTCTGGTGTAACTAACTAGCTGTCGTTCTAAGTGTGTTCGAGTGGCAGGTTAAGGAATGCCACCTCGTTAGTGTACTTCACGTCAATATACCACAATAATCTCTCCTTATTTTCTGGCAATCTACTGCTAATCTTGCGATCGTCCGCGATGACAACAAAAAAGTGACAATCATGATCCCCAACAACAAGAGGACGGAGAGTAGGTCACAGGTTACTTCAAGAATGTAAGTGTATTATAAAGATATCCATAGAACCGGGCCGCATCTGATTCCCTCTAAACTGCATCAACCATCCAATGTTACCTCAGGCGCATTGGTAAAACCCGTAAGACAAAATTTCGTTCTTGGTGCCTTCTTCAGGGCTTGCCGTCCCTTACGCGCCGCGCGAGACTTTTCGATATAGCTTGTTGTGAAGTAGCCCACACGTTCATAAACACGAGGTGTCTCCTTTCCTTCTTCCTGAGTCACAAGTCGTAGTACTAGTCCTTGGACATCTTCGCTTGAAGATGGAATAAGTGACCTTTTCTTCTCGCGGTTCAAAACCAGGAACGTTATGCACACTAAGTCGGACATCTGGCAGACGTCGGGTTCTTTAGTGTCTGGAAAGAATTGGGCTGAGGCTTTGCCAGTCTGTCCGATGTCAAGAGTCCAAGTAGACACACCATCAAAAACAGGCGCCGAAATTGGGAACAGCGGCTCACTCATTTTTATCTTCACATCTCCAAGGTAATTGTTGCTCAGACTAACTTCATAAATCGTGACGAGGGTTGCTTTTTCTTCGATTTCTGCCTGCGACGTATCGGGCAGGAGATCGAGAGCAACAGTGGCTTTGATAGATGCCCAGGACCATGTTGGCGCCACGGTGACACCGTTTCTGTCTTGCAGTCGCTCGCCCGGACCTTCGATAGCAAACCACAAAAGATCTGTTGAAAGTTGCTGTTTCCAGAGGCCATGCAGATATGTGAGATTGCTGGCCCGTGATACCTCCTCCTCGATACCCTTCAATGCGATTAGTTTGTCTGTCGGCGACGTAAGTTGCCCGCGCGAATATGTCTCTACCACGTCGTACCATACTTGACTAGGGCTGTTTCTACCCACTTTTGCTACATTGCCGGAAGACCCAGAACGAAGCTGCTCAAATGCAGCCCGGAATCCAGCTCTAGTGTAGTTATCTTTACAATTTGTCTCGTCCTTAGCCCAGGGTTCATCATTTGACTTGAGAACATTTCTCCAGAATCCACGCTTTTGTTGCCAGACAGCCCGACTACTGAGCGGACTCTCTGGGTCGATTATTACGGGCGGTGGTCGCAAACGAACGGCTTCAACGTTGGCCCAGCTTATGCCCCGCTCTTGACGCTCCGCCTTCTGCATTTCACCACGCGTGGATATGTAATTTTTCAACTCCGGCGAGTAGTTATCTTTGAACTCATCTGGAAATCCCTTGTACGTGTAGCCATGTGGGCACAGCTCTGATGCAGATCGTATACAGCACTCCCAGTAGATCATCTCTGCTCTAAAATGGAGAATGCGACGAGACAGTAGCCTCTCCTGCATCACCCAACCTCTCGTATTGAGCGGCGCTTGGTCAACATTTCTTTCAAAATCAAAAACATCGTCTCGGCGAGCGTACACCCAGTGAGGAGAGAGCGCATCAGGGGACGAAACCCCAATCTTGCAAGGTTTGAGGCTCATCGGGGATCGGCTGTGAAAGCAACCGCCTGTACTACTTGACGATCCTGTTGAGGCAATGGTACATGCTGCACCGGAATATACGCTTCCCATCTTTCTGGCTTCACATTCCCAGTCTGCTTTCCACATCTCGGCGATCTCTCCAATCTCTTCTTCTTTGTCGTCCCGTTGCATGATACAAAGGCTATCAATCCAGATGTATCAATATCCAAGGCTTATAGTAGTAGTTATGGCGTCTTGCATATTTTGGGAGAGGCCACCGTAGTCGATGCCTTTATAACAATTGTCGATGTTGCTCGCTAAGAGTTTAAATCTCATCTCAGCCGTCAGACCCCAGCAATGACTGAGTGCCAGGTAGTCATTGTCGGATTCGATTTCAGATGTTGGCACCAGCTTCAGAGTCTCTGGTGGGCACCCTGTGGTCCAGTTCTTGCCGCCAGACACAAGGAGCATTCGTGCTGGAAGCTCCCGCTTAGTGTTGCCAGCAACACAGCAGAGTTTGTGATCATCTTTGCACATCTTGAGCCAGCTTTTCGCTTGCTCGAAATGGCTTACAGAACCTGTATTACTATGTTTGATAGCCGCCGATGCTTTGTCTTGTTAGTAACATCTCCATGAGCACGAGTCTGTCAAGGAAGGCAACTGACGAGTAGTAAATAGTTCATCTCGATGAACAAGAATTCGAGTTCCAACAGCCACTTCACCCCAGAAAAGCTACAGGTATGTATACGGCGATAAGGGTCGCTCCTCCCAGACTTTGACTCGCAGCTCAGCCTCAGCATCTGACGGCCTTGACAAAACGAAATCCTCGGGCTCATCATTTGCCAAGGATCGGACGCTTGCGGTGATTTGGTTTTGCCGCCGTGCACTCATTGAATGCCATAGAAGGCAGCAAAGGCGACAATATGACTCAAGCAAGATCGGAGACTCTTCGAGATGTCCTTGCTCATGACTAGGCTTCTTGAAAAGAGTCATGAGAACGTCCCTCGGCCAGAAATCGTGCCACTCCACGAGTGGTACCAGATATGAAATTGATCCCATTATGAGCTTAGACTGTCGAGTGACCATGTCACATTTTTCGCACAAGGTCGTATTGTTGAGAGAATCCAACGGCCGTGACTTCAGTGGAAACCAGGGTTGCTTACTGATTTTCCACTTGTGGCTAAAGAAATTAAAAGGGAACAAATCAGCGGTATCGGTGTTGAGAATATAGAAGACGTAAATGCTGAACAACACTATCCGTACCGTGATAATCGTGATGGCCCAAACATGAAACCCTGGAGGGACTTGTCAGGACGAAAACCAAAACCCAATCCCACAACGATGCTGCATAACAGTGGGTACCAGACCCAAGGCATGTCGGGAGAGAAAGCGAACATCATTGCATGGAATGAAAAAAACCAAGCTACACCCCATAAAAAGCCGAAGTCTTCATTATAGAGCCACATTTGATTGTGCAAGACGACAATTACGCCAAACCATATCAAGACCGCTGGTGTGTATTTAGGGTAGCGGAGAGTAATGCCAACGATCCATGCGATACCGGTTATCAACCCAATAATCCAATATTTTATCAAGAATCCAGGTAGGCGGATTCCAGTAGGTGCAAAATGGAAGTTAAAGAGTACAAGGGCACTTTGAACAAAGACTCCTAGAGTGGCCCCCCGGAGCACGCCGGAATGAGGAGAGCATCGAGAACCCAAAAGGCCGCAGTAGGCATTTCGTAAGGGGACATAACGAAGAAGCGGACTATGTATAGGATGAATATCCACACGGTCAGCCCTTTCCGTTCCATCGGAATCCTTAGATTTGGATAAATCTGCAAAAAGCTGAGCCAGAATGCCACCCAGTAGTTTTGTGACAACTGGTTATCTGTCCTTCTCAAAAGAATGAGAAAGCCGCAGAAGCCGATAAAGAAGATAGGTTTGAACTGTATCAGGCTGAAAAAGCAAAAAGCAATCCAGAACGCAACCCAGTGTCCGGTTCCCATCTTGCCGGCTCTTGTTAGTGGTTGTCCCGGGTTGATGGTTAGTTATGGGTGGACACTCAGTGGAACGTGTTCGAGTGGGTGAAGTTTGGCAACACCAGATCTTGAGGCAAAGAAAGTGTACAGTATATAATGCTGTCGCAGGTTCATGTAGGCTGTCGTATGTCAGCTCAGCTCAGCTCAGTTCAGCTCGGCTCGGCTCGAGGTTTCAGCCACAATCAATGCCAATCAAAGCCTGCCAGGTATTATTAATTTTTGGACATCCCATCCTATTCGCCGGCTTTTCTCTTACGTTTTGCGATTTCTCTACCAGAAGCACTAGAGCTTGCATCTTCTCCCGAAAACGTCGTTTCAGCCCACCGAGACTACCAAATTAGGCTCGAGCACGTTAGCTGCACCCTAGCTGCTTTGACGAAGAATACGGGTCAATCCTAATAATCAGCTAACTTCCTCTAACAGAACTCCTTACTTGGGTAGCCTAGCTATTAAGCTAGAAGCACAACATACAGGGCTAGGCGTAATAACAAACATGTTCTAGTAATAGCGAATCGATAACTTCTGTGACAAGCGAGCGCCGCAGCGCGAATCTTACCAAAATTGCGATATTTCAACTTTGAATAACGTACCTCACGGGTTGGTGGGCCACACGGGTTAGCGGGCCACTTCTGCTAAGCCCCTACTAAAACCACCCCATTCTGGCGCAAACCAGCCCAATTTAGCCCTATATAAGATAATATAACTCGCGATATTATTTAGAGTCTACTTCTACTACTTACTTACACGTATATGCGTTATATCTAGTCTAATTATACTATCTATTGTCAGGAACCGCTCTTATCCTGGCTATTCTGTGGTATACTAGCCTTAGGTGACTCAGCTACAGTATATAAGCTACGAGATCGCTAAGAAGGCTTCTTAGCGGTTCGTCTCGTTACAATCAAGACTATATTGTTGCCTATCACATCCCTATTGCTCGTACTGTCTGCAAACCTAACAGGTAGTCTAACAATTACTAGGTAAATATATAGACTACTACTTTGAGCTACCTCGCCCTAACCTAGACTAAGAATAGAGAATTATAGTTAAACCTTATATAATGTTAGAGAATAAGCTACTTAGCTGTTCCCTAGCTATCAGGATTCTCATCAGAATCCAGGTGCTCAGGATCACACCCGGATTCTGTGATCGATCTGATCTAATCGATCACTAGGAGCTACTCTGATACAGAGCTACTTAAGATCCTATACTCTTAATATAAAGTTTTGAACGTTTGCACTTAATAGTCTATGCTTAGCTTTTACTATTTAGTGCAAACTTAAACGTTTAGACTCTAAACGTTCGTGTAATAGAGTGAGGATTAGTAGACTTGTTATCCTAGGGTATGCCTTGCCCCTTTGAGCCTACGCTACGCTTAACGACTCCTAGCTAGCACGAGCAACCTATGACAATTAACAAGGGGAATTTTTCCCTGGACGGGTTGTGCGAAGTTAGAAGCCAACCAGCAGCCACGTCTGAAGGTAAAGATCGTAAGGGGCGATGATCACGTGATCTGGCCTCCTGCTAAGAGCTGGCCTCCTACCAAGAGCATAGAAGTATATACCAAGCCCTGTGTAACACATATAGTAATGCATCTTACAGCGTTCGGATAGCATCTGTGGACATTATTAGCTGGGCTGATACCTAGCCGAAACCATCTGTAACAACAAATCGGCCCTACCTATAAATCAAGCTCGGGTCAGGGCCTAATTTATCAACTAAGCCTAAGATGTCTTAGGTACACGCGCATAATAAGACTCTAATCTATAATTATTATATAGTATACTTAACAAACGACGCTAAAATTAGGATAGCAGTCGTAGGTAATGCTACCTCGTCATAGATTTTGTGATAGCTCTCTAATTTAGACTAAGACTAAAAGCTGCAGTGACATGAGTAATACACCATGGAAGGGTGCATTGACAAGTCGCATGTTTTCTCCCAAGCGAATCGTCCTTTTATCTCAATCCTACAGTATGCATAATCAAACGTTCAGATGTCTGTTCTGCCAAGCGTATACATACTAGGATAAGGGTTTTGGAGATGTTTAGTGCAGGGTTCACTAGGGGTCGCCTTTTGCTTGGACTGACTGAGAGCTTGGCTACATGACATAGAACAAGGCAACAGTGATAGAAGCTATACTAGTATGAAGGGTTAGAAAGGTATAAGAACGAAGTCGAGCAGTCTACATATCTATTATACATTCCGTTTATATCATCTTCTATTGTTCGTCTTCAAAGCTTTCTTCTTCTTCTTAACGCCTTCCACTCTATTATCAAGCTCGATTCTTCAACTCCAAGTCTGTGACTTTTTAACATGCCTTCTTTTACCACAATCATCGCCGCCGTCGCCGGCTGCTCTGCGGTCGTCAACGGTGCCGCTGTTCCTTCAAGGAGCGGCCTCACCACTATCTCTCTCGAGGCTCGCGGCGAAAGCCTCAGCAAGCGTGAGCCAGTCACCACTGCTATTCTCCTAGCGGCTGGTACCGCCGCTGTCAGCGCCGTAGTTACCCAGGCCATCAACGCTGCCACTAAGTTTATTGGCGACGTCTCCAACTTCGATTCCGCTCGCGAGGCCTTTACTCAGCAGACTACCAAAGAGATGATGGCTAGAAACCCCGATCCTGCCCGGTTCCAAGCCGCCGCTTGCTACAACCAGGGCTTCTCGGTCGCTAACCCCGCCAATATCGATGGACAGAATTCTGTTGAGTTCAAGCTTGGACTTCTCAACACCGACTACGAGTGCATGTATATTGCCGCACCCAACCAGTTCTTCACAGAGGGCGACGGTGGCTTCATCAACGTAAGTCTCCACGACACGCAGAAATTCATGAGAACCTTAATTAACAATACAAACACAGCTTTCATTCGAACACACTGACCGCTGCACTTTCGACGAGGCTACTGCCGATCTCACTTGCGTCTAGATACCTATACACATATATATCAAATGGGATGTAGTGTCACACGCTTAGTAAGATGTCTCTAGTGTAACGACGTTACTGTACAGTACGTTGTGCCAAGCCCTTCGCAGCTGCCGGGTCCGGATTGGTACCAGATCGGGCTCGAGTAGGATAAATACTGGTTGCGCTAGTATCTTATTCTGTAGATTTCTAGTATTCTTTGGTATAAGACTTAGCAATATCCAATTGAAATTCTAAGGCGTTTCTAAGATCCCACGCACTTGTATATGCCTCTAAGTGATCTTTCTACTGAATCGAATCCGATCAATTTTACCTGTGCCGTTACAGTCCAACCATTTATTAGCATATACCAAGGCATCTAGGTAGATTCCAGGAGCGGAGCGATATCACGTGTGGTTAGCCATTGGCTACTCAGTTCTTCCAATTAGTGAAGACCCGCAAATGAAATGATTGGTTGTCTAAAGTGGAAGCTAGTGGGAGTGGAACTCCTTTTGATTGGATAATCATTGTGTCAGCAATACGGGGCCGTGCGTCAGGCGCCAGCGGCGGAGGGTATACGGGGTGAAGTCCCCCAGCAGTAATTAGCGACTACTCTCTTCACCTCCTCTTTCTCTTCTTCATTCGCTTCGCAGGGACTGCGCAATCATAGTGGATGCGATCTGCAGGATGCGGTCATTTGTAGCGGAGCGTGATGGCGGACTTCCTAACTTACTAGGCGTAGATGCGACTACAGACGTGCCCCATTGACTAGCCATTTCTTGAGGTGGAGTCGGGCCGTGATATAGAGTAGTAGACAGCAGCCCTATAGCAATACCGTAATAAAATTACTATTCACCAAATTCTTGGTTCTTTGCGAAGCTGGCGCTGCCCGATTTAATAAAGACTAATTTGCGGCCATTGGAGTTTTTGGCTCGCTAGAGTTTTTATGAGTTATAGTAGGCCGAAGTTACCGCGGCGCAAAAAGTGAGTGAAATGCGCCACTCGCTTACCATGCACTTTGTAGGAAAAGCCTGAAAGCATTGTTTATTGGCTACACTGGTAGCTGCGTTGCCCCGCCTGTCCACAGTCATCATACTACAAGATTCACGTCGATTCGTATCATATGCATCTTTATCGCACGACATACATAGAACCAGCCCTGCTTCGTAGACTACTACTATCAGCTCACTATGTATAGTGCTCCACCTGGGTTCCCGCCGCCGCCGCAGCAGCCGGCACCTCCGCCATCAGGCTGGACCGAGCATTTGTTCTACACAAATGGAAAGGGCACGCCGGCCTTTGAAGCGCTGATGAAGGAATTTTTTGTCAAGCTTGTTCCCACGGGCACAGGGTACATAACCCCTGAGGCCTTTTCAAGCTTTTTGGAGTCCTCGCTCGTTAAGGATACAGATAATGTTTGTAAGTCAACTCTTCTTCCATATGAAATCATCGAGTACCATGCAGATCCTAGGTAGACGATTACTGACGGATGGCACCGTGTTTTAACTCATAGGGAAGAGAAGTCTCAACCACGGTGGCATGTACTCAAAAGAAGACATGGCAGACTTTGAGCTCAAGGCTGCAATTGAAGGGTTCTTGTTCGACCACAAGGTTGTAGTGCGCAACCCTTCCGCCAAACAGCTTCCATATGGCGGCATGCCTCTACTCAGCTTGGCTGGTTTTACAGACTTTATGTCAGTCGAATACGCAGCGGACCCAGACGACGTTCTACCCGGAATTAACAATGCCTTGCGCCTCTACAACATTTGGCCGGAGCGTGGGCCCTTGCCGCGCTATGTATTCCCTGCTAGAACGCCACTTGAGTTACAGCAGCGTATCGATCAAGCAACGCAGCGTTGTGCTGTGAATGCGCAGGAAAAGCTGAGGGCGAACCAGGCAAAGATTGACCTAGAGCTGCTAGGCCAACAGAATGCAGTGGATTTGATCGACGGAACCCGCAGGTATTACAGGTACTATTGAAGACTGAGTGAACCGGCAAGAGAAGTTCCTAATGCTATATGAGACGTGGTAATAGTGCGTACTCGGCCTGTTGTTAAGATCTTCTATAGACTCTTCTTCCAGTCACAAATGCTCATGTTTACTTACAATTAAATCTCCTTGAGCTAAACTAGCATTAGCTAAGCTACCTAAGTGCATAAGGCTATCGCTACCTCTACCCTACTCTACCCCCTACCCGTTCACCAGCTTAGTCTATACACAATCCCCGCTATAACTATATAACTCACGACAAAGTTGGGGCAGCCGGTCTTTAGAGCTCTTGTTGATCTGCCGCGCGTTGTTGCACTCTTATGTCGCACTGTTGTCAAGACTAATCGATTGGCTAGCGAAGATTGAAGTTGATAGCGCAGCAAGGTACAGGCCGATTTAATAGAGAGATCGATACACAAAAGAAATATGTACATTGCTATTCTGGACGTAGCTGACGATTCGAAAACGGGGGTAGCGGAAATGTAAGGCGACTTAAACGAAGTGATGAAGTTGTTTGAGGGAAGAAACCTAATACAAAAAATTCCACACTTACCTCATACCATGATCCAAGAATCTCACTCGCCTAGCTGCCCGAGTATTACAAGTAACAGGCAAGAGGTTCCCACCCTTGGTGCTGACCACGAATGGTTAAGAAGTCTCCCTTTGGAACTGTCAGCAGGTAGATTGCCGTGGGGCTTAGAGTCACGTAATTACTATTACGCTAAGACCGTATTGTTAGTAATAACAGCCCCTTGTTAGAAGTAGTGAATTGGAGAGGCTGGGCACCAGCCTTCCCGCCAGCCACCCAATTGAATCGTGGAATTTGCGAATCACTTCATTTAGTTGAATTCAGTGAAGTTGCTGATAGGTACTAGCAAGCTCTCGTTTCTTCCTCTCATACTTGTTATATAGGCGGGTCCCTTTGCCAGCAGTGAGTAGATAGAAGCCTTTACCCTTAAGCATCTTTTTGTACTTTTCGCGCTTTTCGCGAAGTGCAACAAGAACAGGATCGTTGCGTACCTGCTGTTGCTGGTCGTCGTCAAGTTTAGTCAGTGCGCGGCAGTCTCGTGACAGGCCCATGCTCGCAACGGACCGGATCAGTTCCTCTTCAGAAGGCCTCCCAAAATAAATCGCCTAGAAGTCACGTGCAATATGTGTCGGCGTGTAATACTTCTCGTACGTGCTTCTAAGGTGGCCCATGGTCTGGTTACAATCTACCGCGTCAAGAGCGCCTAGCAGGTGGTTGGCCTTTGAGGTGGTCCGTCGCGCGCACAGACACGGTATGGAATGCGCGGCAGGCAGTGAAGCGGAATCGGAGGTACGACTATCTCCACCAATCAATCAACCCCCCACACCCCCCTCCCACCCCCCACTCGCGAGCTGACTTTGTTCAGAGGGTGCATTTGTTTTTGTTTACTCAGCAGCCCGAGGTCCGTCTTGCGCGGGGATTACTAAAGCAAGTACGGATGGTTTGGGCGGGCGATAGGATTATAGCTCTTATTATTAGGGGCTTGGATCAATAATGTATAGGTAGATTGTGGTGTCGTTAGATTAGGTGTTTAGCTATGCAGCAAGGCAGAATAAACTGTGCTTTGGAATATACTGAATTTGTTAGAGGTTATAGACATAGGAGGGGAGGTATGATTAGTCAGCTAGCTAGCTTGTTACCTACGTAGCTGTTATCTGATTACTCAGACACTCTACATACCCGCAGCCTGCTTCCATAAGATTACTTAACGGATAATTAGCTTTAGTTCTACGCTCCATTGGCCTGGAAGCAGTCGGAAGCAGTCAGAAGCGCAATTGCTCATTTGTCCAGCAAGACACCGTTCCTCTAGAGCCCAGCTCCTACCTTTAACCCACCATCTTCCCCACTCCATGCGACGCTTGCTTTAATATGATCATAAGTAGAATACTCCTAGGTCGCTAATATATAGACCATCCGTTCGGCCCTATCTAAAACCACATCTCCAGAGCTTCGCATTCACAAGTCCTTCAACGAAAAACATAAAAATAGTACATTGTTTCCATCTCACGCAAACATGGCCGACGGCTTCGCAGCAGCAGACAAGTCCAAACCATTCATTGCAAACAACAGCCTTGCCAAGGACCGGGGTTACAAAGATGGACTCCCAACAGCAACCTGTCTCTGCGGCGGCGTGCAATTAGCCTTCGTAAGCCCACCCCACTCCCCTCTCCTCCCACCCGCATACTCCAACCCGTATCACTCTACTTACTAACCCACCCACTAGCCCGTCGAAGGGCCCGGCCTAATCAACACCTTCGTCTGCAACTGCACGGACTGCCGCAAACTCACCGCCTCCATGTTCGCGTCCAACTTCGCCATCAACGACAAGTACCTAGTACACGTGCGTGGCCGCGACAATCTCAAGTCGTGGTATAATCCCGTCACGCCCGTGCGCCACGAGGGCTCCATGACAGACTACTTCTGCAGCACGTGCGGGACCCTAATGTACCGCGTCAGCTCGGCGTTTCCCAATGTGCCTATTTTGCGGATTGGCTCGGTGGACGATTTGAGTTTGCATGAGACGAAGCTAAAGCCGCAGTGGGAGCAGTTTACGAAGGATCGCGTGAGCTGGTTTGAGGGTGTTAGTGGGGGTGATGTTAGGAAGATTGAGGGCAATTCGAAGACGTATACGCTTTCTGGGGGATAGGTGCGTATAGTTGTTTGGTAGTGTTGGTGGGGCGTAGAAGTAGTAGTAGTAGTAGCTATTAACTCTAAGCATAGTACTATAAGATGCTGCTTAGTTATATTGTATATATTTATTCTAATATATATATTATTTAATACTCTATATCTTTAATATATTTGTAAGCTTAGTAACTTAAACTTTAGTATTTCTAAATAAATACTCATAAATAATAGACTTTCTATTTACCTTATTTCTCTCCTCTTATATAATTTATAAAAACTCTCTTATAAGTAATAGAGAAAATATAGTTTAAATTACTAGACTATATAGTATATTAGAATTCTTCTTTTAGTAATTTATAATATACTATTTCTTTTATAGTTTTACCTCTGCCTCGCGCGTAGCGATCAGCTCTTTAATATTTTCTCAAAATAACGGCAGGCCGCCCCCTAGCCTGCCAAAAATCGAAGGTCAAAAAGAAGACTTTACAGTCAGGGTGGCGACTCGAAGAGAGTACCTACTCGAGGTTCGGAGCTTCGGCACTCTGTACCAAGCTCCAAAGCGAGCGCTCCACGTTTCGAATCTAGAAACCATGGTACATTACAGAACAACAACAACAATATCACCATTGGGCTTACGCCCATTGGGCGACGATTATCTGGTAGGAGTCTGCCTAAATCGTCGAACTATGTATAATATACTATAATTAATCTAAATATACTACTTATAGTATTTATTAATTAACAATAAGAAAAAAGTATTAGTATATTATTATAGAATAGTGATGAAATAGTTCAGAGACAAACTATTATAATAAGAAAAGTATTACTAGTACTTATATAGAAGTCTTTTACTTGAAATTAATAAGAAATAAAATGTAAGTAATAAATGTCAAATCTTCTGCAGGCTCATAACCTGTAGAAATATGTGGAAGTGAGGCTGCTTGTCCTACAGCAGACTCAGAGGTAGGCGTTGATACTTGTTCTACTATAGACTCAGAGGCAGATAGGAAGGTTCTAGAAAGAGAGAGACAAGATATGTGCTAGGGGAGAGGAGAGAATTGATTGACTAGTCTTGATCAGATTCGCGTGACCGTTCTTCTCTGATCACTCTTGACTCTTTGCTCTTGCCTCTACAGTGCTATCTACTAGATCTATCGCTATTTATCCTTCTCTAGTAGTATCCTTCTAGCAGCTTCTACTAGAGTAGCTTACGTGGCATTATGTAGATCGTAATATCTCTTGTCTCAGATAGATAGCTCTGTATCAGAGTAACTTCTAGTGATCGATCAGATCGATCGATTATGGAATCCAGGTGTGGTCTTGAGTACATGGATTCTGATGAGAATCCTGATAGCTAGAGAACAGCTAAGTAGCTTATTCTCTAACAATAAATATACTTATATAGCTTTCTAAACGCCATAATTGTTAAGACTAAGCTCTATGCCACTCAGCCAAACAACTAAAAGGTAAGAATGATCTGCAGTATACAGATCCTCTGCATAGAACAGTACAAATAGTAGATCTGGCTGGCCATCCACTACTGTCAGACTGTCGAGGTCCTGACACCTAACGATAGGAGAGAGACTACCTACCTAGACGTAACCTTCTAGCTCTTATACTATTATAGAGTAAAGCTAGCATTTACTTACCTTCTTACTAAGAATTATTCATCCTAGTAATCTTAGCCTTTTTAGTGCGGGTAGAGGTAGGGGTAAGATTAGCTCTTACATAAGCTAACCCTATCCTACCCCTTCCTCTATCTATTTGCTAGCCTACACATTGTGCTCTTTGTTGAAACTCTGAACAGAAATTAATAAGCCTCACATATAACGTATTCTACTAGTAAGCTGCGCACCCTAGTAAGCTGCGCACCTCAAAACCTACTAAAAACTTAAGAATTGTAGGGGTCTATTTCTCTAGACCTACTGAACTTAATTATCTAAAAATTTTATTAAGTAACTGCATCTAGATAAATAATCTATAGTCTAAGTTTTAATATTCTAGTTTCTATATTAAAGTAGCTATTAAGAAAATACTAGATTACAGGGATTATTTTAGCGTACTTTAATATATATCTTTTAACAATAGAGCTAGAGTTACTAAAATCTAGTATAGTAGTCTAAAGGCATATAATAAGAAGTTATAAAAGTTTTAAAACTTTTTATTTAGTAGGTTAAGAGATATAGACCCCTACAGTTCTTGCGTTTTTAGTAGGTTTTGAGGTGCGCAGCTTACTGGGGTGCGCAGCTTACTGGGGTGCGCAGCTTACTGGTGGAATACGTTAGGTATGGTTCTACCTCCTTCAACCGGTCGCGCTATACGCAATCAAAGCTCGGCATCTAGAATTCCTTTGTCTATCATCAGTGTTCTAGGCTACGGATCCGGAACCTTTGGAGCTCCGAACCAATTGCAATCAATTAATCCACATCTCGCACAGTATTAGACCGACGCTTACCCTACAGGTCACGCCAGATACAGCACTAGCTGGCAAACTATATCTATCTGAAACGGAAATATCCTACTAACAAAGATAACCCTTGTAGAATTATAGTTACCGGAGCTAGGTTAGCCAGGTCTTAATTAAGCTATTAGCTGTAAAGCACGGTTTTATGACCGGCTGATGGGTCTAGCTAGCGATAGACGAATTCTTGGCCTCTAGCCCGCGAGCTTCTAGCCTAGTAGTAATCTAAGCACTTATCCCCCGGCTGGTTCTACTATAAATGCACAGATATTTTCTCCAATAATCACAGCAAGGCACAGAACCTACATCAATACATCATTACGTCTTCACTGAACCTCAGTATCCATCTCTCCATACCCAAACTTCCATTAGGCAGGGCAGAATCAAGCTCAAGAACTTTGTCAATTCTTTCGTCCTAGTAATGACAGTCACTTTGAACGACCTTGTTTTCATTACGGGTGCTAATGGCCACCTGGGCTATCAAGTCCTCGTCCATGCCCTTAAAGCCGGCTATAGCGCCCGCGTCGCTACTCGCAGCCCGTCTAAAGCCGACAAAATCCTATCTGCACCCTCTATCAGCGCATTAAACCCTGGTTCCCGCTTGCAATTCGTCACAGTGCCAGACCTGACCATCGACGGTGCCTACGACGACGCGATTAAGGGAGCAAAGTACGTTATACATCTCGCATCACCCATCCCTCTTGAGTGCAAAGAGGGTGATGACTTAGACGAGCTCTTCAAGATTCCGGCTCTAAAAGGGACTATGAACTTGCTCGAAGCCGCAAGAAAAGCAGGCACGGTTGAGAGAATTGTCATCACTTCGTCAATCAGCGCGCTGATCCCTTGGAAGGATTTCATCAGTGGATCCGAGGAGAAAGTCTACGATGGGAGTAGCCGGGCGCAAACACCAGAGGCACCCTATCCGGAAGGTATACGTCAGGCATATGTGGCTAGCAAGACCGCAACGTTGAACGAAACAGAGAGGTGGGTCAAGGAGACTAAGCCCAAATTTGATATCGCCCACGTGTATCCAGCCGTCGTCATCGGGGACAATGAACTAGCCGGAACGGTCGAGGAGATCATGTCAGGAACAAATTTGCAGGTCATTGGACCCGCCACAGGGAAGGATGTGGGATCTGCACCAGGGATAACGGTGCATCTAGATGATGTTTCCCGAGCGCATGTGAAGGCTTTAGATGCTGCTTTACCAAGAGGTGGAAATTATGTGCTTGCTAGTCATGGACTAAATGGTACAAGGCTAGAGGATGTCTCTAAGATTGTAGAGAAGCATTTTGCGGATGAAATTAAGAGTGGGAAACTCTCGAATGATGGGAAGGTGCAATCAATCCCGATGAGGTTTGACCAGAGAAAGAGCGAGGAGCTGCTAGGCTATAGGTTTATGGGGTTTGAAGAGCAGGTTAAAGATGCTATTAAGGGATATCTAAGGGTTGCATGATAGTTTAGACGAAGACGAAAGGAGCCATGATTGATAGAACTAAGTAGTCGCACTAAGGGCTGGCTCATAGAGGCTAACACCCTATCCTTAGTCTATAGCAGAATTAAGGTTAAGATTCACCTTAATCCTAGATCTCTTAGCGAGTTTACAAACCTTAATCCTAACTAATCTAAGGCACAAATCTAGGTCGAATCTCTGCTAAAATAAGCTTAGTGCTATGGTTTTGTTAGACTACTTGTTAGGAACAGAGATAGTACAATTAATAGTAGTGGTATGTGTAACAAACTAGTCGTATTCGTTACAAAACGAATCGCTAAGCACCTCTCTTAGTGATATCGTGATTTATTTATAGTAGGCTGAACTATTATGCGCCCTATATAAAAATACAAGTAGAAGAACTACTAGATATATTATTACTTGGGCATTTTCATGGACTGCCTTGTAGGACTACTAAGATTAGGAGGTTCTATAATGAATATAGCGTATAACGCTATAATAGTTATAGTAGATTAACTTATACAGTAAGTGGAAAGGGTATGTTTAAGACGCTGCTGGAATAATAGTGTCTTTGGCTCCAATATCGCGTGATTTCCTCTGTTTGGCCTCTTGCTCAACAGCTTGAAGCTCTTTCTCCTCGCTTGGAAAGAGACCGCCTGGGAAGAATGTACCAACGAGCGCTCTACCCACTTTTGGGCAATTCTTTTCTGCTTCAATGAGCGCCGCACTCACCTTCGGGCTCCCAAGCACAGTGGTAAAGGAAAGAGGAAGGCCTAGAGACTCAGGCGTCCTGCTCCAACCAGCGACAAACATGTTCTGCAGCATACCTATTCCTCCAACGGCGATGAGGAACCAAAGTTGATCGGTGAGAGCTGAGCTCGTGATGAGGAGGACAACCCACAGTATGCCTAGCGCAACCATGGATAGTCGTGTTGACACCGAGATGGCCGGTGAATCAAGATTGTCGAACCCAGTGCACAAATCCTCCAAGTTCAAACCACATCCATTACACTCAATAACGATGGCATGTTGGGCTCCATTACCCCTTGTCATGATATATGTTCGCTTTTTGCCGGGCTCGATTTGGCGACAAGCCCACTTCTCCCTCGCCCATTGTGGTTGACATCCAGTCAGAAGGCAAAGAAGAATCGCAGATGCGGTAATCAAGAACACACCATAGTTGCCGTAAAGCCCGAAAGGTATAGCGGATATCCCGAGTTGAAGGATACCGACAACGATCCCTGACCAGAAAAGCAAATCTCTTCCAGGCTTTTGAAGTCTGTCTCTCCTCGTCTCGTCGAACTTCCAAAAGCTGATGACTAGACCTGCATGGGCTGGGTATGCCACTGTAGAGGGGTCCTTGTCGTGTAGCTTTGCCTGTTCCTTTTCGTACTGCCATTTTGCGTTCTTCAGCTCCATGACCTTGTCTCGGACTGTAACCCCCATCCAATACTCAAAGTCTCGCATTGCGCGACCGAGAACCCATGAGCCGTTGCCGCGCGACATACCATTTGATGCATTGATGATAGTGCATGGTGTATCAGCAGATGGCATCAGTTTGAATTCTCCTACCGCTGAGTTGATGGCGGAAGTTGCATACGATACCCATCCTGCGTTCTGGAGTCAGAACATCTGCAAACGTTGGAATGAAGTGGATGCCTTTACCGAAAGAAAACGCTACAGGAGTGATGCGTCCACCCGCAAGCTGTGCTAGTGCTCTCCCAACGACATCTCCACCTAGCAACAGCAGGATCGTGAAAGCATAGTTGCTGGGACTAGACCATTCATTTTTGAAGCTCTGCGACACAGTCTTAGCGTCAAACTTGCGAGCATTGAGCAGGTGAGTGAAGAGAGGCGCCATGGTAGGAAGAGAGTGAGCGAGGGGATGCAAACAGCAAAAGAAGGTAGGTCTGCAAGGGATATGTTGTCTTCGGCAATGCCGTTGAACAGTAACTTGAAGTGGTGTGGTATCAAAAACCTTGTTTGGAAAGTCGTACACTGGATGAACGATCTGCATGCAGCTGCTTCTCCCTCATTCAGCTCGCTCCTAAAGCCATGGCAAATTAAGTTCGAGGTCAATTGGTCGCACATACCGAATGATGCGGGCAGCTAAACATCTATGGGGTTTGCAAAGTCAATACTGTCTGCTATGAGATTGAAAAAGCGGGCCACCCTGCATAAACATCGCTAACCCCTGTGCTTATGGTCAGCAGTTCAGCTCGCCACAACCGCCCACCCCTGCCCAAATTCGGTGGACAGCCAATACCGTTGCGCCAGCTAAAGTTGCGCAGCAGATGGTTCGGACGTTTGGAGCGCGGTGCATATGCGATATTGAATCAATGGCATCAAAATGACTCTCGGACAGTTGCCGTACTCAGCTGAACAACGCAACGCCAGCCACCTTAATGGTGCACCCACGGTGGAGACCAGCGTGCGAACCCAAAGAATAAAAAGAGCAAACTTGCCTGGCTGCACAAGAATCAAGCGTGATCTAAGATAGACTGCAGAAGCGGAATCTTTCCGGCCGCAATGGATCACCTTGTACTGCCACAGAGATCTCAACCCTGGATCCGACTCGCCTATGATCCTCCAAAGGATACACAATACTATGAGGATATTCCGGAACAAGGCTTTGATTATCTCTCCTTTTACAAAAGACTTGGATGGTCAAACGACGATGTATGGGCTCAGCCCAAACCAATGGAGGATTTGATGGGAGGGGTTGAGGAGGGCGCAGAGGAGAAGGTCCGCGAGCCGCGGGTCATCGATTGGTTCTTCCAAACTTGGCTCTTCTTCGGGCTTCTTGTTGAGGTCTTCAAGGCTACCGGCATCGAAGTCAAGACAACTGACTTCTTGCTTCCCGTCACCCGGAAGGTGGTTCGCAAGCCTCAAAAGGCTCGCTTGATTACCACTGCTAAGCTCCCAGAATTGATTGTGCAATGGAGAGAGAGCTACAAGGTTTCCAGGGACGAAGAAGTGTTTGATCGGGTCATCATGCTCATTGAGCACGTTGGAAAAATCATTGACTACCATTGCGCTGGTGGGAAAGATCACCGGTCCATCCATCAATATGGTAAGGTGCTGTGGTCTGTACCCGATGCCACCACCACCGCGATTATCGCGGTTGCGTACACACTTCGGAAGGCTGCATATTCAATTTACAACAAGCCTGGTAAGGAGGCGCGCTGGCCGGTCACGAACTCGCTACTGTTGTACCAACGCATCCAGAGGAAGTGGTGCCGCTCCGATGCCGCCATGATCATGGAAGACTTCGACATCGATGGCCAGGCGTACATCGCATCAGCTGAGAGTCGACCACTGGAAGAGCTCGACAATCATTACAACTGCACAGACCACTCCTGCGAAGCAAAAGTCGGCGACGGTACTTACGATACCAAACACGACCCCGAGTGCGATGCGGACGATTACGAGCCTGAACCAAAATTCCTGGGCCATATCCACCCAGATCTTAGTAGGAACCCAAGCTCAGTGAGAGAGGCAATCATAAATATCATGCACGATGGCTATCTACCGGTGCTACGATATAATTCCGAGCAACGAGGACTGCGATCGTTTGGGCATGAGAAACAGTCATATGGCGAAAATGCCTCCAAGACTCCACCTTTCGTGGCAATCTCCCATGTGTAAATACCATCGTCCCTGAGTGCAAAGAGCTTCTTCGCTAACACTTACGATAGATGGGCAGATGGAAAGGGTAATCCGTTCGACAACTCTCTCCCGTACTGCCAATTGGGACGAATCCAATCTCTCGTCGATGACCTGTGTGCTAATCACTTACCACCAAAGCTATCACATCCTTCACCTGGTTTTTGGATGGACACCCTCTGCTGTATCGTAGGCGAAGACGCTGAGAGTAAAGAGTATAAAAAGAGAAGCATACAATCTATGCGAGACATCTACGGAGAAAGTGTGGCTGTACTCATCATCGATCCGTGGCTCATGTCCATCTCATCGAGCGCTCCAGCGAGTGAGATATGTTATCGCATCTATGCTTCAGGGTGGTCTCGGCGCCTTTGGACCCATCAAGAAGGATTTCTCGCGCGTGAGGTGTACTATCAATTGCAGGATAAGCCTCTTAGACTCCCCGACGTAGATGAAATGGCCAAGGAATATCAGAAAAAGATGCTGTTTAATGGGTACCCCCTTGGATTCCCACTCCAGGCATCGGGAAAGACCAGTTTCTACTATACTACCGTGAAGACTATTGTAAACGGCATCCAGGAAGGCCGGATCCCCGAAGACAATAAATGGATCGTGTATGGCCACCTTGCCCAGTCTCTCGGATACAGATCAACCACGAATATCGATGACGAACTATTGTGCGTCGCATCCGTGATCGGCTCCAACGTCAAGAACTATTCTAAGCTGGAAGTAGAGAACAGCCGGCAACGTACGGCCGAGCTGCGCATGAAAGCCTTTCTGGAGGAAATTGGTCGTTTCCGCCAGGGAATCATCTTCAACAACTACAAGCGATTGACGATTCCTGGTTTCCGATGGGCTCCCATTTCGCTACTTGGCCATCGTGCCTCCGGCCTCGGCGACTTCGAAGATTCCAAAGACTCCAAGATTGAAGACTACAGCAATTTGAACCTCAACGACATCCACGTGGAAGTGAGTGCTTTGAATGTGAAGATCAACCTGAACAAGTATATTCCAAAGGGGTTAGGTATTGACCGCCGCCTCATGTCCGTGGTAATGAATGACAAAACCATCTTGCTTCCCACCGTGGGTCTGCCAGTGGACTACCCGGGATATGTCGTCAAGTTCAACTCCAAGGTACATGGTCTTACCATCAACATGGCCGAGCGCAGGTTCGGGTTAAGATACACTCCACTTCCGATCTCGCCGACGATATTCAAAGCACCCTCTATGCCAACAATGCCTAAAACGCCATCCTTTGGTAAAGTTCCCACGTTAGGCAAGACAAAGTTCGGAGGATTTGGAAAAAGCACGCCACCAACGAGCCCCGTCCCTACTGTTGAAGAGGTTGCGCCTGTGGTCACGAAACCTACGGAATTGTTGTCATACAAATACATCGTCCTTGTCGCCGAGAACAACGTGGACTGGGCTTACGATCGGGACTATGTTCTGATTTTACAGAGACCGTTGGGTGGCGACAGCTCACAGGAGTTCCTGGCCATGGTTGGTCGAAAGTCGGTGGGTCCGGGGAAGAGGTATTGGGTACAATCTCTCTGCTCTGCAATTGTGCGTGAAAAGGGCCCCAGCGATGATCGAAAGATTGACGCTGGGATTGATTATGTTGATGTATCTATCGCGAACACTAATTGGGTTGTTACTTGACGCGATTCGAATTTCAGGTGTTCACTTTGAGTTATCTGATCTATCAGATATTCTTGGGTCAGCTTGAGTTTCCCTACAACAAAAGTTATTCAATGTCAGTAATCAACTGAGTTTTTGCGCATAGATCTCACCTAATGGAGTTGCTCCGATCATTATGTTGTCCAATATGGAGACATTCTGACAGTTATTCCTGCTTGAAGTCATGGAATACATCATGTGTTCTAAGTCTAACACATGAAAGAACTACCCAGAACATTGCCGTAGTTCATGCTGCATTTTGCAACCCTTTAATCGGCGGCTGCAGTAGTTTGCATGCAAAACAAGACGTAATGGAAATAGAAGTGAGTCGACACCACCGCCTAACGATCCCTATCTCCAGGAAAGCGAATAGAATAGGGGATGAGAGTAAGTTCCCACTATAGCTTTGGCGTTTGAGTAGCTTGTCAGTTAGGCCCTTTCGTCTATTGATTTGTCTAACCGGTGCAGCGACTATCGCTACAGCTAGCAGATAAAGGGTAATCATAGAGCACATTATATTGCAGGTTTGGAGGAAATTGGGAAGATATCATCAGCAATAGGGTATGCAGTGGAGTAACACTAACGTAAAGGTAATGTAAGGGTACGTGGTTGTATTACACCTGTCTTGCATTATTACTTTCCCATCATAAACCGCACTATTACTAAATGGCCCCCTCTCCTATACCCATGCCAAGAAGGATAACCTCTCCTAACCCTTACTCTGCCTTACTGTTTTGGTAGGTGTAACAGGGGCGAATGCATGATTTTAGGTCTAAACCTTGATCTAGAGCAACATCCAACGCCCACCCCAATGCAATAGTTTAAATTAGAAACTCAGATTTTTGAATAAAGTTCCGTGATATGCGGCGGACGTATTGTAGCGGAACTAAGCAGGTATCTACAGAACAGCTGCCCGACGCAAGTGTTAGAGTAGCAAGCTCAGGCAGCCATTGATCAAATAACCTTCCCGTGTTTGCTAAATTCTATAGTGGTAGTAGGGGTTCTGATATTGTTACTTCTGTAACTCCCAGGAGGGACCTCTGAACTGCCTTCGAGCGTGTTTTTCTGAATTCTGGTCTAAGATAGGGGTCTCTCATCATCACTGTCACTATATACTTGCTAGCTTTGCTGTCGGTTAGCTGTCTTCCTTGACTCACACAATTGTTTTAGTCTTTATTCCTTGTACAATCATCCTTCGGACCATTTTCCCTATAGTACCAGTCTCTGCCATACGAACTTTCTTTTGTTCTAAGGCTATTTCCTTTGTTATTTGATTCTCACCCAATAAGGCCAAGCTCTTAGTTTAAGAAGGTTTGTGCCGGTGCACAGAGTTGCGAGCAGCCCCTGGGTTACTTTAACGCTCAACTGAGCCCTACTACGAGAGCTGGATCGCTGCACGTGCTGCTAAGATATTTATTCAATCACAAACACTATAACACTTCTTGTATATTATCTACAGTTAGACAGCAATACAAGCTCTTGTAGTACTAGCTCATCAGTCTTTGGATCTTCTAGCTGCGGTACCCTGATAAACCTCATCCCCCGCAGTATGTAGATATCTTGGTCTCACACATTTTACACCTGTTCACTAGGTAGGAAACAGCATTAACAGTCGCCTGAGGAACTATCGGGCAGGGCGGAAAGGAGCACCAGAGTCAAAGACGAGAAGAAGCAGTCAGAGGGTTTCTGCCCATTGTACTCCTGTCTTCTTTATCTTACATATCCAAGTTTCTCCATCACAACATTAAGTATTAGGTACGTCGATAATACTTAAAGGGCCTCTAAAGTTTTGAACAAAAGGACTCGTAGGTCTATGCCAAGTCTCTGCGATTTAGTAAATTTCAGTGAAAGGACTCCATTGATTTGTATGGACTAAGACAAATACAACTCTACCTAACCTACCCAATTCACCAGCGTACACGTGGGGCAAATGGGGCACGTCACCGTGTGGGGTGTACTAGCGTTCGGCAGGTACAGTACCGGTGATATCCCGCTGCGGGGTACGGTTGTAGCCGGCCCTTTCCGATGGGTATGTTACGTTAATTAGCTCTGACTTCTGTATTCGTAAACCGAACACCAGTATTAACTAGCTTTGCCCACTCCAGGCTCAAACTCTTCACTAGTATGAATCAATCCAGCTCTCTAATTAAACTTGCGCAACGGATTCTTGAGGAGGCAGAGAAGGTAGGAGAGGGCAATATTGATGAGGACATGACTAGAGCACTGTTCGAAGCGACGCGGGAGTTGCAAACCTCGATATTGACCGTACCAAGACTACTCGAAGATCACCAGTTACACTACCAATCTCTGGCGTGTTTGGGCTGGCTGGTGAGATTTCACATCTTCGACCATGTTCCCACCGATCTTAGTTCCATTTCCTACACGGATCTCGCAGCAAAGTCAGGTGTACCTATTACGCGGCTGCAGTCAGTCGCACGCATGGCCATGACGGACGGGATCTTCTCCGAACCTTCGCCCACGCATATTGCACACAACCGGCTTTCAGCATCATTAGCAATCGATAGCTCTCTGCAAGATTGGATTTCCTGGGCGACGAAGTATGGCATGTCTATGGCATGTCAATTTGCCGAAGCAACAGCGAGATGGCCCGGCACGGTAGCCAAGAATGAGACGGCTTTCAACGTGACTTTCGATACGGATTTGCCTTTTTGGGACTACATGAAAGCCAATCCCGAAATGGGGAAGATATTTTCAGGTTACATGCGCAGCACAAGTCAGAGTGGAGGCGGGCGGCTCCAGTACCTTGTCGATTCCTTCGACTGGGCTAGCCTGGGCGAGGCAACCATAGTTGACGTGGGTGGATCGGCTGCGCATGCATCCTTGGCGCTTGCTTCCGCTTTTCCACGCCTGCAGTTGATCGTCCAGGATCTTCCTGAGGTGGTGCAAGAAGGAAAAGCTGTACTAGCCCGCCTTGCCAGCGATCCTGTGACTTCACGCGTTCACTTCGCTGCCCATGACTTCTTTACGCCCCAGCAGCCTCTGGATAGGGGTTCAGCGCCCGACATCTACTTACTGCGTAGGATCCTACACGACTGGCCTGTTGAGCAAGCACGCGAAATTTTGCAACATCTCGCTATCGCTATGCTGGACGGGGGTAATCCGCGAGCCCGCCTCATTATTATGGATACAATTGTACCCCGACCTGGAACGCTTAATCGTGTGGAAGAAGCCGTCATACGCCATCGTGACTTGACCATGGCGCAAATCTTTAATAGTAAGGAACGTGAACTACATGAGTGGGAGAAACTCTTTGCGAGTACCAATCCGCGCCTGCATCTCAAGTCATGGAAGCAACCTGCGGGCAGTTACCTGGCTACTATGGAGGTAGAATTAATCAGGGAAGATCACGGAAGTGATTTAAAATGACTTCAATTCTGTTATACGGTTGTTTAGCTGTGGGTAAGCTTATGCCTACTATCTACATTATCGTGTGCAGAGCGTGAGCAGAACACTGATTACTCACATATCTTTCTAGTTGCAATTAGTATAGTGAAATAGAGATAGCGTTCTGGAAAGCAAATTCCAACATAGGCAAACTATTAGAATAAGCCAGTGAATACATGTATCTAAACTAGGCCGGTAAATGCGGGTTGTGTTTGGGTGTGCTCTTTTCCCCTGATATCCCCATTAATACTCGGCTTACTAGAAAAATGAGTAAGTCCTTTCGTAACACCATGATTTGTATATATGTTACTTCCAGTAGTACGCTATGGTTATTTCTAGCCGCGTGTGCGTGGAAATGCAACAATTCTGATAGTAGTCTTGGCAACACACAGGCTAACATCTTAACACTTTTGCTGGCCAAACTAGTATGCTAGTATATAATTTGTTCTGATGGATCTTAGACTCAAGCCTCTAAAGTTTTGTAGTAGACTCACATCTGCTTGGAGTAACCTAGCCAAGGCATCGTCTCGCCAATTCTTTCCACCAGCCCCTCGCTAGATGATTCAGCCACACCTGTGCCAGTCTGGTCACGTAATAGTGTAATTTCTGAATTCTGAATCTGGATTCTGGATGGATACCTCAAGCGTAAAGATAGCATTGCGTGCCATTAACGTAACTTTGCAGATGTTAACCTACACCCTTCTAGTGGCATGGCTGGTCCATGTACCCCATGCACTAATGGCCGAAACATCCAAACCTGCTACCTCATGCAATTCATCTAGGTACTATATAGTCACCATTGATGGTTCGCCTGTGCCATCTGTCCAAGGTGAAATAACCTAAATTTGAACGACAATACCACTGGGCAAGTACGTCCAGATCAGATAGAAACCCTAGGACTACATTGAATGCGCCATATCGACGCTCCAAGATGCCGAATGGCTTATTTGTGTCAATGGTAATGATTTTTTCATCTATAGTGGTTGTTACATTAATCTCCAAGTGTGAGTTGACCTATGTCCCAGCCAGCGACCATTTTCCTTCCCCATATGTTCCACATATAGCAATCTATCATTGGGACCGACGGGGAAAAAACATATGACCAGTACCTTGACCATCCCAGCTGAACAGTTGTGAGGTGTTTACGATATCCAAGAGTTACTATACCACCTACACTTCCATAATACGTACTCTTTCCCCTAGGACGTGCTACCACATTGACGTTCACACCAGAGAAGTTACTCTTCAGGCTGAGAGTAGAGTGATTGTCGCTACCCGCAGGACTTGTGGGGTTCTGCTAGGCAGACCGAACATTCAGAACTTCAGTACCAGCTATCGCAGGTTCGGTTTTCATATTGCTTCTTACTATAGGGTCAGTGGAATTCCTGGAGTCAATGAAAGAATGAAAACCATACGTAGTGTTCGTGCAGAGAAATACGAGGTCAATACACAGATGGTGTTTGTTCCCGTCTGTGCCAGTTACCCAAACGAGGAAGTAGTAGCTAAATTTTCAACCATCATTTGATTAGTTTAGACTCATCAAATCACTAGTATGAGGTGTTCTTGTGTGCCTGTTGGCCCACTTGGATCCTGGGTCAACAATTGCCATCATCTTGCGAACGTCTCGACGACCTACAGTGGTCAATCTTGGGTGAACAGCTAGTCATCATAGTGGATATCCAAGGTTTGTACAATTTGAGATTAGAATAGGCAATCATGTGCCGTTATTCTAGATAGTTGATGGCGGGTAACCGGTCGGGGTAGAATGAAGGAAGCCATTGGGTTGGCGCATAAAAGTCTCAGATTTCAACGATAGAAACAGGATATGCTGTAGGGATCGTCAGAAGTTTTGCTAGGTACTGAAAATAGGAAATGATGATTTGTAGCGAAGAGAGTACATGAGACGTTGTTCTGTTGTGAACCGGTTTGGCTGGCTACGAATTACTTATTCTTACTCGTCTGCGGTGTTATTCTATGTCATAGTGGTTGCTATACTGTTGACTGTGGGTATCAAGAGCAGTAGCCGGATCAGCATAACTGTATAGTTTGCACAGAAATAGGCTTAAGGGCGAATAGAAGGTAAGCAGCTCTGCAATAGTGAAGTAGCGGCAAGTACGGGATCAAGAGCACAGGAGCGAGAGGAGAGAATATACACGAATTTGATGAGGCGCGTATTGATAACCAGGAAATCCAAATAACAGGTTCACATAACGCATCATTCATAGACACGTCGCCTTTGCGAACCGAAAGCGTTTGTATCGCGAATCATGTAAAACGGCATTTCGCAACAGGTTGATACCATTGAAGTTGAGACAGGAAGGCAAAAAATACATAGAACGCGTGGAGGCGACAATTTATCTCAGAAGTGGACCGTGAAGCGATGTGGCTGGCTCAAAGCTCCAACGCGGACTGGATTGGTGTATGCCAGGCATCGGCGCGAGTACGGTGCAGCACAATATAAACCGTTGCCTCTGGAAAATAGGGAAAGATTCTCGGGAGGACCATCTTTGGCCACATGAGCGCGTGCAATTCCCAGTCAGTAGCGATTCACGTACTAACAAGCGACTAGAGCGGGATATTCGGTGGCACTGTGCCAGAAAATCTTTTATACACATTGCCCGTTGAAGCAGAAGCGAATATACTGACGATACCATTTGGTCATGCCGTAGATGCATTATGCTACGTTATGAACAGTAAATTGCAAGGCATCTCCGCCACCCTTTACAACCGTTACCCCGGACTTGACCTGGTCAACGAAGATGGCAAACCAGTCAAGAAGCGCAAAAAGACAGCGCACAATTTTGTTAGTATCACCGCGTCGCTCCTCAATGGGGGCGGCAGCGTCGCCGTAACATACACCCCAGGCATGTCACGCCCTGGTCGCAATTTCTATTGGGAAATCATTGGCTCGGAGGGTATTTTGGTTCTTGAAGCGCCGTTCGGTCATGTGCAAATGTCGTAGCAAACGGCCAAACTTGCGGTCGGTTACGAAAAGCTCAGGGAAATTGAAGTCGGAAAGGCAGCCGATCCCTCCTCCAATGTGGGGAAAGCTTGGGATGCGTGGGCTGGCATTGGGTCCGAGAAGGGCAACAGCGTGACGACCTGGGAACATGCCCTGGTGAGGCACAAGATGATTGAAGCTATCTATCGCAGTGCGGAAAAAGGTACGCGTGAAAACTATATGTAAGCTTGACTGATGTCTACGTCGGGGCGAGCGCTAGCACAAATAAGAATGCATCTCGGCTGTGGCGCTCAAGACGCGTCTTTCGTTTCCGACCTCCTCTTCCTCCCAGCCTACCAGCGATAGAAGAGCGTCCCAACCTGAAGTGCCTCTCTGTTTATGTAGAAGTGTTATTTACTTCTACTTACATACGAACAGCCATCTCCACAGCCACTTCTGCTAGAACTGCCAAGCCTTCTCTCGGCTCGCTTGCGGACTTTTTCTTACGTTATAGTTACCATACCGTCACGCACGTTCTTAGTCAAGCGCCTTATAAACCATGATGTCACAAAGCCAAGCCAGTAACAGCTTGAATAAGCTGTTGCAGACAAAAAATGAGCGTCCATGCGCATCGGTAAGTAATTCCGCCATGACCTATCTTCAACTAATTACCAAATCCACGTCCGGACTGCCCTTCAAACGCTTGATTTACTGCTTGGTATTGGAACCGATCGCTCCACATTCGAAAGCTTGTGCATCTTAGAGTCTTGGTGTAGTCTTGTTTGTCAAGTTGCTGTATGTAGAATCAAGTGCGTTGGAGACATCGCAGCACTCAAGTAGGGTACCTGGTATTCTTTCCACTCTTTCGCGCTGACAACACCATATACTTTTCCGAGGCACAACAACGCCTGTGGGTTTTGACTAGTTTCGGTACCCATCCGTTGTCTTTATTGTTTCTTTTTACAGTCTGCCTCGTGCAGCTGCCCTGCATATGCGTGTGCTCAGGGCTCTCAAAAGAACCAGCTGTGTCCAGGGATAAACAATACTTTAGCAGTCGTGTTGCTACCATCATGGCATACCCGCCTCTTCCTTCACGCTCCTCAAGTAGCACCTCTTCACGCGATACCCGCGAGAAGCCACCGCTGTCCACAGAACCGATAACGACATCCTCCTTCCGCCCAACCAAAGCAGCTGAAGCAGATCCGGATCCAGAATATCTTACCTGGAGTTCCTCTAACGATCCCTCCAACCCCTTCAACTTCCCCGAGAGCAAGAAATGGCGCACCACGGTACTTGCGTGTAGCATGACCTTTTTTGTCCAGGTATCGGGCACAATGCTCACGTCCGCCGCTTTGCAAATCAATTCCAGCTTCGATATCAGCGACGAAGCGTTCCCACACTCGTACTGGCCAGTGCTGAGTTGGAACTTAGGCGGAGCAGCAGCGCCGTTGCTGGGCTTACCTCTGATGGAGAACTTTGGCGTGAGGTGGAGTTACTTGGCCATGTATGTGGTTTTGATCATCTTCATCATTCCGCAGGCTCTAGCGGACAATTTTGCGACGCTCATTGTCACCAGGATCATTGCGGGGTCTTGCTCGGGTGTACTGGCGAATATCACGTCAGGCATAGTGAGCGACATCTGGAGACCCGGCCGAGCTCAGAGCTTTAGCACTTCGCTTTACATATTCGCGCTGCTTTCGGGGCTGAACATGGGGCCCGTATTTGGGAGCTTAGTCGTGCGATATACTACTTGGCGATGGTAAGATATAACAATGTTTTCCCCTGGTTTGTGAGATTAGTCCTGACATTTTGCTAGGATTTTCCTTGGCCAAATCATCTTTTATAGCGCACTAATACCTGTGTTATTCTTCCTTCTCCCAGAGGTCCGACCAGATGTCATTCTTACCCAGCGTGCTCGGCGCATGCGCGCGAGTACAGGAAAGGAAATCTACACTCAAGCGGAGAAGCAGCACACAAGCTTCAGCGACATCCTCAAAGAGACACTGGTCCGACCTACACATATGCTATGCACCGAAGCCGTAGTGCTATCGTTCGGCTTGTGGAGTGCATTCTGTATTGGGACCGCTTTCATGTTCACGCAGTCCATAGTCCAAGTATTCTCTGAACTATACGGCTGGACCTTCTTTGGTACGGGCCTTGTACAGTGCGCAGTAGTAATCGGGGAGTTGGTTGGGCTATTCGCGTCGCTAGTACAAGATCGTCTTTATTTTGCATCCGCCAAACGAAACAAGGAAACCCCAGGCAAGCCCGTGCCGGAAGCTCGTCTCTACCTGAGTATTCCTGCATCCTTTATCGGTTTGTGTGGAGGCCTCTTCTATTTTGCTTGGACATCGTATTCCTCAATCCCGTGGATTGTTCCGAGTATATCACTTGCTTTTGTTGGATTCGGTATGTTTTGCAGTACGGCCGGAGTGACGTCGTACGTCGTCGATGCCTATGCAAAGTACGCGGCTAGTGCTATTGCTGGTATTGCTTTCCTCGAAAACACCATGGCGGCCTTTTTGCCATTGGCAACGCAGGATATGTATCGTGCGCTTGGCTTCCAATGGGCCAGCAGTTTGTTGGGCTTTGTGGCACTGGCGCTGAGTTTCATTCCTTTGGTCTTGCTGAGATATGGAAGGAGAATACGTGCAAAGAGTCCGTTCATGAGGGAAGCAGGTTATAAAAACTAAATGTGATGAAAGCCTTGAGGTTTAAGAGAAATACTGTAGCAAATGATGCGTTCGTATCGCAATCCCGAAACAATCGATCATTCAAGGCAGAGCTCCCTTAGTTCAAGCTTGGTGCTAGAGCAATTGCTGAGAACCGTAGGTCTCCACCCTTCTCACTCTCAATCCTCATCAATCTTCCAATCCCCTTCTCCAGTGCCGCGGAACTTAGCACATCATCGTCAGCCCCCAAAGCCCCACGATCAAGCGGGCCCTTGCGATCACCTTCAAGCTCCCACAAATGTCCGTCTTCTGCCTTGACAAAGGCTACAAAATGCTGACCACGGTGGTGATCTGATACGGGCGGAGTGTCTCCAAGACTGGCTGCATCAGCATGAGCCTTTTCGAATGCGTCCGAGTCTTCGAGGACTTTGGCTCGGTCCCACATGGACTTTGGCAGCGCACTGGTACGGATCTGGTCAAGAGGCGAGGAAGGGTTGATATGTTTCGAAGCGGAAGTGTTGAGTAGACAGTGAAGCAACCCTATGCTACCACAGGCGTTGCCGATAGTCTGCTTGAACCAGATGACGGGGTCGTCTTGGCCTTTTCCTGCGTACTCGGGTTTGTCTTTGTCCTCTACTGTGCGCGCCTCGTGCCACGTGGGCGTGAGTGGTATGATGACGAGCAGTGCCAGGACGGGCCGGGGAATCAGAGCCAGCATATCCGGGTCAGTAAGGGAGTAGATATCGTGGAAAGAGAAGGCGGATGTATCGAAACCGAGGTCTTGGGAAAGATAGTTCATGACGTCTGGATTGTTCTCCAGCATGGTGAATAGCTTTTTCGTCATGGCGACAGTTTCAGGTGATTTGACAATAGTACGAGAAGATGCAGGTGTGCGTGCCAAAGTCACTTTGGAAGATGGGGTGTTTATAGCAAAGTTGTGTAGAAGAAGCATATGGTTAGTTGTAGGCAGCCGAGACGCGTGTTCTTGCTGCTGTTCCTAGTTTACCAAGGCCGTCAGGCTATTGGGCAGCCACCCTCGCCCCCACAGCCACTGCAAGCCCTGGTTGCCTCGACCCCGCCCCAAGCCTCGACCCGCAGGATGAAGGCATCCTATCATTATGTGCGTAATGCAAGGCGGGCATCCATATCAAGGGTCCATGTTTCTCCCAGGAACTGCACTAGTCGTCTTACATGTATAGGCCCAAACACCCTTGTATTTCCTCCGGCTCTCCGCAGCAGCAAAGTCCAGCAGCGTACAACTGAGTCTTCTCATGAGTACACATATGCCTTCCCTCGCCTTCATGCTCATCACACGCCTCAGCTCCATCTATGTGCTAGATTGAATCTCCTTCCCAGCTATACCAACCACCACCACCACCACCATGGACGACGAAGCCCGCCAAGCCCTAGCCAGCATGAAGATGCCCCGTCGACCCATCAACTTTGTCCCCGCCCAGTCAGGTGAGATCTTGAAACTAGGGCACATCACGTGCCGCATCATGGAAGACGGGTCGAGAACGGACAACCGCATAGGCAGCGCAGAGTTTACTCTCCCGCCAAACACAGCTGGTCCGCCAGCCCATTGGCATGAGATGCACGATGAGACGTTTCTTGTTACGCAGGGCGTGGTTAGAGTACGTCTTATCTTTCTTGCCTCTCTCTCTCTGACTTGGTATCGACTGAACCAAACCAAACAGTTCCACGCACCCGACGGCAAGGAAATCGACGCGCATGTGGGCGACTACATTACCGTTCCCATACGAGCGCCGCATACCTTTTCCAACCCGACAAACGAGCCTGCAAAGTTCTTCAACACGTATACGCCCGCTTTCTACATTGATTATTTCAGGATACTGGCGGAGATGAGTAAGTCAGATGAGAAGATGAGCAAGGAGAAGAACTTGGAGGCCATGAGCAGGTTTGCTACGATGCCAGCCATGGAGATGCTACAGGAGCAGCAGAGTAAGAAGTGAGGGTACCAGGAGAAGAACAAAGTGTCCAGATTGTTCAACAAAAAGAACAAAGTTTCCAGATTGTTCAATAAGAAGAACATTATCCCCCTCCCCTAGCAATATCTCCAGCTCAATGGCCAGCGTAATCTTTTTTCTTTTCTCCTATCAGTCTCTTTCTTCTGCTTCCAAGACGCCGCGCTCAGATGGCAGGACGTCAATGGTATGTGGCTGAAGCATGCACACAGCCGGCACTGGGCGAGGTAAAGGTCACATGTTTTGGTGCCGAGAAAGCGATTGGGCGAGTGTCCAAGGCGACGGAAAGGGGAGAGGATGGCGTTGTTGGCCCCTGGCCGTCGCGAGGCCAAGGCGCGTGTGTTAGCGCTGATTCCTGCCGTCGACAGCGCAGACCAAGTCCCTGCCCCATAGTATTTTACCTTTGGGCGTGTCCGGCAATCTGTCACCACAACACACGACGCCGTGCTCCCATTGTTAAGCCAGACGGCCCATTGGCGCTGCTGCTGCTGTTGCTGTCACTACTCTTATTGTTTCCTCTCCCCCCATCATCTTTGCTTCTACGCCGCTCGCTGCTTTCTTCCTAATCATACACTGCTATCCTCAGCCATGGACCAGGTCAACTCGTCGTTGCCCAAGGGCGCACACCCTTACTATCCCATTGAAAAGGAGATTATCGGCTATCTGGCCAACACGAGCGGCACCGTTGATCTGGTGCTCAAGTTTGCAGCTGGGTGCGTCGCCATCTTTGGCGCCACGTATGTGCTGGTCAAGCGGGCGCGCCCCAATGCCAGCACCGGCGACCTGGCTACCATCATGTGGTTCGTCCTCTGCGGATGCATCCACTCGTTCTTCGAGGGCTACTTTGCCTACAACTTCAGGAATATGGGTGGCATGAACGATCTTTTTGGCCAGCTGTGGAAAGAGTACGCACTGAGCGACTCGCGCTACCTCACCCAGGATGCCTTTGTGCTCTGCATGGAGACCATCACGGCTGTACGTTGAATCATCCCCCTCCCATCCGGCCACTGCGTATAGTGCCCACGACTGATGACTGCTGTTACAGGTATTCTGGGGCCCCGGCTCCTTCTTGACTGCCTACCTCATCTCCATCGACCACCCTCTCCGCTACTCGGCCCAGCTCATTGTCTCGCTGGGCCAGTTCTACGGCGATGTGCTGTACTACACGACGTCGCTCTTTGACCACTACATCCTCAACCTGTCGTACTCGCGCCCGGAGCAGTTCTACTACTGGGGCTACTTTGTCCTGATGAATGCCTTTTGGATCGTCATCCCTGGATACCTCATGTACCAGAGTGTCATGGCTACGTGGAGCGCGTTTGCCGCGGTCAACGATGCGGCCAGGCTGGTTGAGAAGCTGGGCAAGAAGCGGAACTAGGAGAATGCACCATGTGTCAATTGCGGCGTTGGGATTGCTGGCAAGGAGCTGTGGGTTTTGGTGGATGATAGTGACGAGGCTATTGTGGTGGTCAAGGGTGTTGCATATTTGCGTGTGCGGGCTGGTGTATTGATACCCTAGATTTTGAGTATGCGCCTTGATCAAGGTGGACTTGATTGACAGGTGCTTGTAATACGAATAGAAGAAGTAGAAGGAACTAGACATGACAATGCATCACATGCATGTATCATGGTTTCCTGCGCGACCATGGGCGTGCATCCATGCAAATTACCCGCGAGATTTTAGTGGCTGAAGCATGGCGCAGAGGTTGCTCGGATCATTTAGTTGCTTCTTACTCAGATCAGATCAGCATGTGCAAGCTACATATTACAAGCTATACGTAGGCTGCAGCCAGTCTCGTCGCACATGTGTCGATACTTTTCCTAGTCCCCCACCCCCCACGTCCCGCAGCTCGTCATGATGGGGTTGAGCGCGGGTCTCGTTTCCTCGTTTGCTCTGTTCAGCGGTATAACAGCACTGCCGCATAGCGCTCAAGATGGGTCGCGCGCACTGTCGCTGCAGATGGCCCAATCCATCATGTCTCGGGAGCAAGGCGTGCTCAGCAGCCAAGGAGACTCGTCTGCCCTCCTCCAAGCCGGATTCACCCAGAAAGCATTGCACGCACTTGGACTCTACTACGCGCACGACAGCTCCAAGCCAGCCATGGATGCCTACGTAACGAGGAGCGTGGATTCCGTTGTGCCCGTAGTCTCCAACGCTACCAAAGACACGAGCTACCCGCTAGACCGGTTGAGCAGCGGAAACGGGTTGCTGTGGGCATGGCAGGAGACCAAGTTGGAAAAGTATCACGCCGGCGTCTCTGCACTCAGACACAGCGTTGACGTGCAGCCCAAGAACGCAGAGGGAGGGCTGTGGTACTACGTGTATCCGTACTGGAGCTATCTAGACGGCATGTACAGCTTTGCACCGTTCATGACTGCGTACACGCAAGCTGTGGGCAACGGGTCGTCCAGCCTGGACGACATTGTGCTGCAACTGGATGTGCTGTGGCGGCACTGCTACCACGCGGAGACGGGCTTGCTGGTGCACGGCTATGACGCCCGTCGCGCGGCCGTGTGGGCGAACAACGTCACAGGCGCAAGTCGGCACGTGTGGGGGCGCAGCCTGGGATGGTACTGCATGGCGCTCATCGATGTGCTCGACTTGCTACCTGCGTCTGCGCGCGACACGAGAAACTATGTCGAGGCAAGATTCCAGCAGCTCATGTCTGCCGTTGCGCGCGCAGCCGACCCCCAGACGGGTGCGTGGTGGCAGATTGTCGACCAGCCGGGCCGCGAGGGCAATTATATCGAGAGCAGTGCGAGCGCCATGTTTGTGTACTCGTTGCTCAAGGGCCTGAGGCTGGGTGTCTTGTCACGTGATCAAGACACAACGTCCTTTGCACATGTGGCGCGCAAGGCATACGAATACATTGCAGACACTTTTGTTGTCCACAATGGCAACGGGACGCTGGGGTGGAATGGCACCGTGGGGGTGTGCAGCTTGAACTCGACGGCCAGCTACGAGGTATGTACAGTTTGCACTGATGTTGAAGACGCTGACCAACTCTCTCCTAGTATTATGTTGGCAGGCCGATTGTGTACGACAGCGTCCTGGGGAGTGCGGCGTTTGTGCTGGCTAGTTTGGAGTATGAAGGGTTGGATGCAGAACAGAAGCCTGGAATAGATTAAACTGGGAACAAGGAGCGGTAGAAGAAGCGCTACGGATGCACAATGATAGCCTGCTGCCCAGCTATAATGTTGGCAGGAAATGGGCCGTTGATGGCTGCATTGCGCCGACGACGACGACACGTGTGTAAGTCTGGAATGGCAGCTGTACGCTGGCTTGACATGGATGCGTGTCTTTGGACCCTCAGGTGGGTCTGTCGTAGTCGTCGTCGTCGTCGTTAGTACGCATGAGAGAGAGTGTGTGTGTCTAGCATGTCCATGTCTCGCGTCGTGAAGGAAGAGAGAGACTACATACACATGCACACACACGCACAACACCAGCCTCGACGCATCGGAGCATAACATAACTCGTATATGCGTGCGTGCATGTGCGAGCACCCGTCTGCCGATCGGCCCTTATCGCTTTTCTGCATATGTACATAGTCTGTACATATGTCGGACTGGGGGCCGTGCCATGCATGCATGCATCAAAGGCCGGCCTTGGGCGCTATCCACACCTATTGGGTCATCCAACATCATCACACCCTGCGCTACCCTCAACCCATTCCCTCCCATATGGGCTTACAGCCTTCACCTCCCCTCGCTCCATACACTCGCTGGCCCGTGGTATCGTCTTTTCTCGCCCCCCAAACTGCTCTGAGACGGCCTGCCGCGGGGACCACCCGACTCCCTGCGTAGCTCTGGAAACACCCACCAGCCACACACGTCCGCGAAACACCAAAACACCAAAACACTCGCACCCCGCCATCTCTCACCCACACATATACATACACACCCCTCGCCGCCGTCCCCCGCGACTTTGTCTGGCTGCTGCTCCAATGACCGCGGGACTCGATGCCCGCTTCCCCCCGGCCCAGTGACCCCGACGACTCGACTGCACAAAAGAGAAATGGCCCGCCAGGCAAGAAGATGGGCGCGACGGACAAACAGACCGGCATGGATGGAAAGGACTTTGCAAAGGCAATTGGCATCAACAAGCCCGCCAACGTGCGCGACAAGATAAAGCGCTGGCAGCAGGACGTCGAGCCCGAGGGCGCAACCACCCAAGATGCCGGCCCAGCCTCGTCGCCTAAGCCCTCGCCCAAGCCCTCGACCACGCCCAAACCAAAGCCGCTCGATGACAAGCCAAACTGGAAACCCGCCCACGAGCGCGGCAAGTCGGTCGGCGCCAGCCCAGAGCGCCAGGGCGCCGCCAAGAAGACGCCCATCCCCCACAACGAGCTCGACGAAGATGTCCTCACAGCAACCGCCCCCAAGAAGCGCGTCATCAGCGATTCGCACTGGCGCAGCAAGCAACTACCCCCCAAGGAGGCTGCCGGTCGCCCCCAGCCAAAGACCATCCCCAATGCCTGGGTCCGCCCCTCGAAAATCATTCCCAAGAAGCCCGCGAGCCCTGAACTCAAGCCCATTGCGCCCATAACCCCCTTGCCAAACCCTCTCCTCCCTTTGGCCGAATACATTGGCAAAAGCACAGGACAAATCAAGCCTCCGCCCAAGCAACGCAGACCCTCAAAACCATCTAGCTCCGGCAGCGATCAACGCCCAACAAGTAGCGGAGGAGGGAGCGGCAAGGGTGCCAAGAGCGATGGGGCGCCGGCTTCGTCAAAGTCTCCCAATGCAAATCCCGAAAAAGAGAAGACCGAGTTGGTGAGGATGCGGCCAAGTAGACGGCGTGCGCGCACTTCACCACGAGGATCCATGTCGGCGGACGACCTTGCAAAATATCCCCAAAGGCCAGCCCACAGGTCGGAAACCGCTCTGAGCGAGGACCCAAATCTAGTCGTCACAGTCGAGTACGAACAAGAAAGCGCCGTTTCATTTCCACGAGAGAGCAGAATCACCTCGCCGCGCAACGACGAACTACGGGAGCGACGACGGCGCCGCCGTCCACGAAGCCAAGGCGACCGTACAGCTGATGAAGCTCTCCGAAACCCCCAGAAGCCCTCCCGCAGGAAGAGTCGCAGGTCATACCCAAGGACCGAGGAGGAGGCTGCCACGCCTTTGATAATACCAGCCGCGTCAGAGACACCTCCCACAAAGTCCGCAGGAAGCCGCTTAGAAGCCTGGCTCAGCAGCACCCCTGACCCCCTCGCGGAACCAAAATCCCGCCCCAGGCGAAGAAGATCCAAGGCTTCCGTATCGAGCACAGAGTCCCCCTCCAACCTGGGAACGTCGGAGGTGACTCTATCCACTGACGTAACCGAAGAAACACCCGTCAAAAAGACGCGCTCGCGACGCAGGCGTAAATCCAAGGAGTCCACTTCCTCCCTAGACCTCTCTGCCACAGCCGACAGATCAGAGGTTACCACGTCCACGCAGACAACACAAGACGAACCCGTCAAGGAGTCGCGGAGGAGGAGAGGCTCCAAGGAATCTGTATCCTCTGTCGACCTGCCCTACTCAGTCAACAAATCAATTGTTAGCGCATCTACCGAGACGACGCGGGACGAGCCCCTTGACAAGCACCACAGACGCAGCAGCAGTGGAAGTGGCAGTGGAAGCGGCAGCGGCAGCGGCAGCAACAGCGGCAGCAGGCGACGACGACGACGGAGGCACTCCAGCCGCGAGATGGCTATCAAAACCCAAAATCTCGAAGAAGCCCCATCCACCGTCACCTCAGACACCATGACTGAGACGACTGTTCAAGATAAAGACAGCGAAGTGTCCTTTGGCTCAACTCCAAGTCTGAAGCGCCGCGGAGCAAGACGCAGCCACTACTCTCCCACCAAGGGTCGATCCATGTCGTCTCCCCTTCGTGAAACCACATCAATAGACGACATGCCCAAGGAACAATCTCCAGACCAGGACGCAGAATCGATTGCGCCTTCCGTTGATGATCGTATGTCTGACCTAATGCCACAGCCACTGCGGCCACGCCAAATATTGGGTCCGCGCAAATTACCTTCCAGGGGGAAGCGCCTTTCTACTATTGCTTCTCAGTCAACACGATCAGATACAATGACTGCTTTGTCAGAGGCCACCAGAACCCGGGCACCCTCATCAGAAGTCGGCTCGCTCTTCAACCCCGAGACCTCGACCATCATTAGTCGCCAGAGCACCCGCCGCAAGAAGCTCGCTAGGCACGATGATCTCATGTCGGTTCTTTCCATGCCCAAAGCAGCAGGATCCAAGAGCATCGTTTCAGCTCGCAGCATCCGTACTAACAGGAGCCGCCTAGCCACTGCCACCATTGAAGACATTATGAACGAGCTCGCTTCTGACGAGGCAAAATACATGCGAGAGCTTCGCACCCTGGTCGATGGTGTCATTCCTGTTCTTCTTAGCTGTGTCCTCTCCAAATCCGAGGCCGCTATCGCTGCTGGCCTATTCTCTCCCTCGTCCAAATCATCAGACCCAAGTGAAATCACCAAGCCCATTGTCGACATGGGTGTTTGTCTAGAGCGACTCAAGACCCTGCACAAGCGCGTCCCCAAGGAAGATTCTGACGCTCTTGTTTCATGGGCACAAAGCGCGCAGCGTGTCTACTCCGACTACATTTCCGTCTGGCGTCTTGGCTTCCAAGACGTTGTCATCAGCCTCGCACCGGCCGACGAAGATCCCTTCAAGCCTGCCAAGGTCGTAAACGGCCCAGACGATGGCGCTCCGTGGGACGAAGGTATGCCGCGGAATGCAGAGGGATACGTTGTCAACAGCGATGGCGAACGTGTTGATGTTGCCTACATGCTCAAGCGCCCCCTGGTGCGCTTAAAGTATCTATCCAAGAGCTTAAGGGTATTTTCTGCCCCATCTCCGATTCATAGTCTACTCAAATACTTACTTTTTTTTTCTTGCAGGGCATCAACCATGTAAAACCATCTGACCGCGTAGAGAAGGTCTCCAGTATCTTCCAAGACTTGGTCACCGCCGCCCGAAAGCGGTCCAACGATGAACAGGCCCGCCTCGAAGACGAAGCAGCGGCTAGCATTGACCCCACTCGTGCTCGTGATCCTCGAAGTCTCGCCCCACTTGCGGGCGTCCGAGTTGATCCGTCGCGATGTGTGCGAGCCAGGGACCACTTTGATCTGCACCTTTATCATTCGAGTGGTCAGGAAATAAGCTGTCGCGTTGAGATTTTACTCCGCGACAATGCTCCAGGTCAGGAAGCTGGTGGCGACATCCTGATTTGTGAAGTAGATTCCACGGGACGATGGCTCCTCCTACCGCCGGTCCAGCTTAGTAACACATCAGCCCGCAATGGAGATGTGAAGGGCGAAATTATCGTCATGATCCGTGGAAAGCAGACCGATGGATCGGAATGGAGCGAGGTCATGTCTCTGATATCTGACGACGAACAAGCTGGATTCGAATGGGTACAAATGCTTGGACTCAATCCCATACCCCCGCAGATATCTGAAGTCAGGAAGATCCAGGCCGCAACTAGTCAAGTACCGCGGTCATCGAGCAACCATGGCTCTTCCTCTTCCCCCTCGAACGTAACAGACTCCACGCTTCCGGACAAGAGCCGAACTCCTAGCCCACATGAGATAGATATCCCTATCGGCGAACAACATACCCAAGTATCAAAGGTATGGCACTACGACACACCACACAAGCGAAGCAAATCACGAGCAGTGTCACCCATTACACCTCCAAGTGGTGATGTCTCGATGACCAGCAATCCATATGACGCGAAAGACGCCTCTCAAGCAGAGCCGCGTACTCCAGTGGAACAAATGTTCCCGACAGGTCAGTCTTACGATGATGCTGACAGGACACCCCGCGGCCTCGATGAAGCAGTCCGCATGGCCAACACCAGTTCTCCGTCAAGCCTCAAACGAACCAGGGCAAAGAGGCTTTCCAAGAACCCTGCATCCCCACACTCCGGACGTCCATCCCGCCAGATCACATTGGACGACCCGACTGAAGCTGAAGATGTCAAGCCAGCTGAGGAGCCCGCTAAGCCCCGCAGGAAGTCTACCAAGCGACGACCTCAGTCTCTTCCGTCCGCGCCATCGGCAGTCTCGCAGTCAAGCAAGGGCTTCAGTGTCTGGATGCCAACCTCTGAGGTTGACGACTCGGACTCGGACGATTCTGAGGCGGACAATCGCACTGTCACAGAGTCAGAGCTTTCTCCACCAGGCTCCCCGCCTTCACCCCAGCGTCCCCAAACACATAGGCGGGTTTCATCCGTTCCTTCCTTGGAGCTGCCCAGCATTCCCAGGCAAAGAAAGTCCAGCCGGCCTTCGACACCCACCCAGGATTCACACGTAGAAATCGACAACGTTCGTGAGATATCTTCTGCATCTCCCAAGATGCGTAAGAAGAAACACACCATCACGGTCGAAGATATTGCAGAGCCGGAAGTCGAGGCTGACGAACCGCCTCCACCTACTCCACCACACCGTTCGCCTAGTCCAGCAAGCCCTGAAACGCTCAAGGGCTCCAAGACGCCCATACTCATGCCCATGCTACCTGGCTTCAAGACCAAACGCCGTTCATCCTCGCCACTGAAGCATGAGTACGAACCATCTACTTGCACAGAGGAGTCGACTGAAAGCGAGGAAGACTCTGAGTCCGAAGAAGACGCAGGGGAAGAAGAGGAAGAGAGTGCGACTTCTGAATCGTCGGAAGACGAGCTAGACGACGATGTGCCGATGCCACTAATGCCGATCGGATACTTGGGACCCCGCGGATACTCTACACGCCCGCACACTACTACAGCTCGAGACGCCAGCCGCCCAACGACGGCCGAAAAGACGGAAGATGAGACGAAGAAATCTCCCAAAGTCTCACCCCCACCTTCAATCTACACCCTTCCCAACGGCACCATCACTCCCTCTCAATCCGCATCAAACTCGCCTTACCGAGCTGTTCCACAAAACTCTGGCAAGGCCTCACGAACAGTAGCATCCCTTTTTGCTTGGTCCGAACAGGGCAAATGGGACAGCCTGCACCCCAACGAATGTAGCGTCGTCGTTACTCCAGGAAAGATTGAGGTTTTTGAAATCTCAAGCAATCACTCCAAGCCTTTTCTCGCCGACGGCGACGAGATTATCACCCCCGAGGGAGGTGCTCCCCTAGTTGCGGTTGAGCTTACCCCTCTGGTGCCATTGCGCAAGTCAACGGCCATTGATATCTCCATTCGCTCCCCACCCACTGCAGACTCGCGCCTCAAGCCTGGAAACAACATCATGTTGAGAAGTCGCAACGCAGCCGAATGCACACAATTGTACTCCATGATCAACCAATCGCGCATCAATAACCCTACCTACATTGCGCTCCAGAACGCACGCGGACCTTACGGACAATCAAGCTGGGCCGAAGCAATGGATCGTCAGAACGCAGCTAGGGCAAGCAACGACGCTCCTTCTGGATGGCTCGGGGGCACACTGGGTAGGAGAAGTAGCTACCGCAAATCAAGCACACGCGCCGCTTCTATTTCCGCCGCCACCGAATCCTCGGTCGGGACTATGAACAGCGCCCTTCGCTCGGCACTTGGCCGCTTCTCGTTTGGCAAGAACGGCGTATTCAGTATTCGCAATTCGACTCTGGGATCACGCAGCACTGGATCGTCCTTTGACAGCGCCCCCAACTCTCGACCAGGTTCGGGCACCTCGACTCCTAATGGTGACATCATGCGAGCACCCGGCGCACCGCCTGGCATCACAAACACAAAGTGCAGGCTGTACGAGCGAGAGTCACTTAAGAAATGGCGCGACATGGGCGGTGCAAGGCTAACCATCATGCTGCCCTCGCCCAATTCCAGCATGCCTTCGTCACCCACCAGCTCACGGCAACGCGCCCCTGGCACGCGAGACCACCGACAAGAACGACGAATTGTGCTTACCGGCAAGAAGCACGGCGAAATTCTTCTCGACGTGCAATTGTCTGAGACATGCTTTGAGCGCGTAGCTCGCAGCGGTATAGCAGTCAGCGTGTGGGAAGACAATGTTGACGAAGCCGGACAGATTGGTGGCGTAAGCAAGACGGGTGGTGTGATGGGTGCACGCGCGAGAATCTTCATGATACAAATGAAGAGTGAACGTGAGTGTGCGTATTGCTTTAGCCTATTGGGCAAGTTGAGATATTAGAGAGAGAAGAGAAAGGGAAAAAAGAAAGAGGCAGAGAGAGGCAAAGGCCGAAACAACAAGGAGACGACGACGACAACGATGACCGATTGGTTGATTGATTGAACTTTTTTTTGTTCTTTTTTATTTTCATTTTCTCCATACCCATACATCTTCGAGCGCGGAAAACGGAAAGATACAAGCGATTTTTTTCTAAAAGACTTAATAACTATATTTTTTAACTTCAACGCCTATAACTACTCCTACATTTGTCTTTGTTAGATTCCTTTTCCTTTTCAACTTGTGCTTTTGTTTTCCATCTCTTAGGAGAGGGGGTTTGATCTATTGCGGTTTTCCATTTGGTTGCGAAAGCAACATGTATACATGTACAGATTTTGTCCGCGGTTTAGAAGTACGGGAAAGTGGGCGGGGCACATAGGGTTTTTCTGTTTCTATCTTCTTTCATCTTCTTCTTCTCCACGGCTGTTTATTGTGTCTATATGCCATATATATATGGGGTTTTGTTGTATCTTTGTGTTTTGGATGGCTTTTATTGGCAGAACAAAGAGAGGAAGAGGAGAGAGGGTTGGGCTTAGGGTACTAAGAGGGCAGCGGAGTGCGCGGTGGCTTTTTTGTGTCTTTTTTTTGAGTTGCTGGAATTTTTCTATCGAGGTTTGCAAGTAGGATACATACATGGGAGAAGCGGTAGCATATATATATGTGGTAGAGAAGAATGATAGTTTTGAGTTTTACTTATGCTGGTTCGTTGCTAGCTATCCTTCTCTTTCTCTTTTCTCCTGTTGGAACTGTCTTGAGCTGTATTTTTTTCTTTCATTCTTTAATAGCTGTTTTTGATCGGAATATACTAAAAGACAAGAGTATGGTTAAGCCTATGCAGGTGAAGCGGTGGCACAGAAGCTTGAGGGTTGTGAGTTGGAAATGAGTCTCATGTACCATCGTACAAGGCCATATAAGGGATTTCACTTGATGAAGTTAGTAGGATGATTGTTGGTAACGAGTTTGTGCATTTGTTCGATAAGTCTACTCATCAAGCCTAAATTCTAGGTGAGGCGGGGTGAACGGCTCTAGATGAGCTTGCAAGGATGGAGTGACAGAAAAAAAGTTACAGAAGAAGGTTGGACTTGGATGCGCGGCTTCATTACGCAAGAAGTACTATAGTGTATATGCCTAACAAATGTTCCGATTAGGGAAACTAAAAAATCCTCATCGCTTGTTTCGTTTAATGGGCCGAGTGACGGCTATGAGGTGAGACGTTTGGCGGGGTCCGCGGCTTTATATTGCTGAGCGTGACTCGCAAACACGTGACCGCATACAAACAATAAACGGCGATGCACAGTATCCGGTAATCTTATTCGACTGCCGACCCGTCGCAGCGCTGACACGCGGCTATATGCACAGCAAACCAAGTGCCGACATACATGCCATCAATTTGCTTATGCAATGCAACTGCCGAAGGGGCAGCAAGAAAGTTGATAACGAGCAATTTACTCTATCTTGGCGACCTCAGGTACGTAATATACGTGCGAGGCGTCAATGAATGCGATGTTTCCAGGAACATGCCCTGAACAGCACAGTAAAAGAGGATTGGTTCGGCGCTTACAAAGCATCAGACTATACGCACCGACACGCGCCGATAGAAGGGGGCTGAGCATAGAGAGGACATTCCAGTATGGCAGCTTTCGGTGGTACTTCGTGGTGATTACCACAAGTATGTGGAACTATTCCGTTGCCGCTAACAGCTCGAGCTGATGTTATTGGCTCCCTCCTAGACACTCACGTCACCGCTATCCGGCCACAATCCAGACCCTGATGACTGCAGCTAGCTGACGGGTGTATCAAAGGTTGTTTCACGAGTTGTTTCAACGCCTCATCCAATCGTGACATTCCAAACTACTGGATCCGTATGAATGCGCACCTTTGTTCCTCCCACAGGGCAGGCGTCTCGTTCCGTTCAATGTACGGCTTCGGAACAAAGCGGGTTGGGCGTCAGGCACGGTTGTCGCCAACCAAGATGGAACAGTGCTAATAGCTAGCGCTGATTTGCCGGATATCTGTGCTAGTCTCAGGTTCAAAACCTTGCCATTACAACTTATGGTATCATGTTGCAAATTAGAGCAATGTGTAGGGTCAGTTCTAACAATGCTCATGATATTTACAGTTAGCGACTAGTACATGACAGCTTCAAGCCGATAAAGACAGAGAATGGAGCACTTTACTTGATCCAGTGCTATATGAAAAAGTAGGGTACATACCTAGTCAACTTTTGGCTGATTCGGATGTTCATGGCTCGTGTTCAAGATACCGGCGTAATTTATTTGATCAATCAGTCAAAATCATATCTCAAGCCCCTGCTAGCGTTTTGTTACAGCTTGACTGGCGGCTGTGTATTGTACGCGCGGTGACCCCTATATTTTCCGTCGTATGTGAAAAGAGACAGGCAATTGAGCGGCATAATAATAACCTAGGGTAATGCGAACAAGACGGCCAAATTTCGACTGTGAGCATGACGCAAAAGAGGGGGTAAAGAGACGTATAAGTTCGTTCCAGTTTGCTACGAGTTGTGCACCAACATCTGCTCCAAAGACTGACTGTTTCGAACACCTCAAAACTCGATTCCACAATGCGCTCCACCATTTTTGCCTCGGCACTTGTCGCATCTGTTTCTGTGTTTGCAGCACCAGCTGAACTGCACACAAGATCCAACTTGCTAGTCGATCGTCAGGCAACTCCTTCTAAGCCAGCACCATGTGTGCGCAATCCCCAAACCACGAAAGAGCAGACCGAGACTCGTTTTGAGGCCTTTGCACAAGCCTTCATCTACAAAACCAACATCACTGAGGCGTTCTCGTATATTGTACAAGACTACATTGTAAGCGTGTTCCATCTCAAGCAAAAGCAGCTACCAAGTTCGCTGACTTTAGCCTGCAACTACAGAACCATAACCCCCAAGTGTCAAATGGATTCGACTCTGCATGGAACATTCTGTCGCCCATTTGGAATTCGACGCGCATCACACCGCTGCGTACAACGTTTCAGTATCCTCAGGGCTGGCTGAACTACAAGAGCAGCTTTGGAGACGTCATTGACCGGTTCCGTTGGGAAGGAGGATGTATCGTTGAGCATGTAAGTGTGCTTTTTCTTTTCAGGGAGTGCATGAAGGATATAATGGAAGAAACTGACTTGGGGACGTGCAGTGGGATCAGGGTGAGCAATTTCCGTCACCATCGACACAACCGCCATCCGCAAACAAAACTCAGGCCTGTCTGGCTAAGAACAAATAATCATTTGCCCCGGGCCTTGAGTACGGTACAAATGGTACGATGATGCTAGGAGCAGTACCGCAGAGTGTCGTTGTTTGCTGTGTATGTATGTCTTTGATGTGGAGAGTAGAGGTTTGTCGTGTGACGGCCCAGTGGACAGTGACGAGTCTTACAAAGATGTTTGTATGCAAAAGACTCTCGATGCGGAGTAGTGAAAACATGTAAGAGCAAATTTGAGACGGATTAGACATGAGGCTGTGAATGTAAATATTTATGAAGTACAGCCAATGTAAATCAAACCCAACGCGCGATGCCATTTCTCCCTTTCCTCGTCACTCTTGTGTACGACACCCCAGTATTTCAATGTATTTCCGTGACGAGTGCTACGTTAACCAAGAACATCTTCAACTTCGAAGCTATCTTCTAGTACCAGGGCGCATTGTCTCTTGCATGACGACACTGCTCCGGCACTCTCACCTGGTACCAGTACCGACCTCCATCATCCATGCAAGGCACGACACTTCCATTTGAGTTCATAACTCATACTTCGATCATCGCCTTCTTGATCTCCCCCTTACTTTCGCTTTCAGGACGCATCCGCTCGTCCGCAGCGCCAGTGTGTGCATCAGTGTAATGCTCCGCATCAGCATCTACATCGAGATACTCTTCTCCACGCAACAAGCTGTATCTCTCGCCACTCTGTCTCGTTTCCTGAACTTGTGATGCGCGGGCGGTAAAGCTACTGTGGCAGTTGGGGCACTGATGCACTTGTGCAGCACTGAACGACGCCAGCACTGATGGTGCAGTGCAGAACATATAGCCGTGTACAATCCTTTTGATAATTAGTCCCGAAAAAAAGAAGGTCTTCTCATTTTGGAAGGTTAGAGAATCAAAGGGAGAAAGGAATACGCACATATTAATGATCATAGGTGCAGTCGTGTAACCAGCCAACAGCCCAAACCCGGGCCTCTGCAGCTCCCGGATTTCAACCGCCCAGATGGGAATCAAGATGCCCAGATACGCAGTTGCTGCTAGACCATCCAGAAGAAAGAAGCGGCCTGCCGGTGCCTGCCCATGCCTCTTTTGAAATGCAAGGCTCAAGCAGGAAGCGATTACCGTCAAGGCGAGCGGGATGTATCCGAAACAAAAGGCCGTCACGTTACGGTAGTAGTATGAGTGGTGACTGGTTGCAATGGAGACGATTGTAGTAGCGATAAGGAGAGGAGTTGTGAGAGCACTTGTGGTGAGGGTTAGTATGCGAAGTGGGCGCTCGTAGGCTGTAGGATTGTTTTGAGTGAGAGACATGTTCTACGGTTCTGACGTTGAGCTCAGCGCTATGACGTCGTTTTGTCAGTTGATTTGGAGGGCAGCAATACAAAGTACTTGTCAATGGAGATTACAATAGAACATGGAGTCAATTTAGGAGGTATAAAAGTAATGAACTGGTTTCCTAGGCAGCAACGAATCCTTCAAGGTGCAGCCAAGGTATAACCCATTGACGACGCGTGGACATACAGTACGTTTTCTTTGATCTTCACCCAATCGGTTCCACTCTTGAGCCGATCGAAAACAAAACAACGCAGACGTGAGGCATGGTGGCGTTGCAAGGTGTCCCGCGTTGATGATCCAGCCCAATCACCATGGGAAACGAAGGTGGCTTAGATGGACAAATCCGGAATAGCGTCGTTTGAAGAAACACTCGGGTCCTTTAGGCGTTCCACTTGGGGCCAGAATGCGCGGCCTGATGCAAAACAACATCACAAGGCGCATTGCGAGAAATTGAGTTTCCGGTCCTGCGGTAGTCTCGCTGCTTGATTAGATGAAGTGTTTGGAAGATAGGCATGTTGTATCTTCGCTGGGATACCGGAAGGAAGCCTATGTACACGTACACTTTGATATTACTAACAAGTGCCTGACTCCGCCCTCTCAAGTGACGAGGCCTTTGTTTCCAGCATTGCAGGCTTTTCTTTTCTTTTCTTTTTTTTGCGAAAAGAGCGCCAAAGACCCTGGGCGGAAATGTTGGTTATAGACTGCTCATGCTTAAAAGTCGAAGAAGTCATTTGAGACACTGAGAATTATTCTCTAGGTAGTGCTAATGGTGAAAGGGCACTCATGATTGCGTCAAGGTGCAGGCTTCTTCTGTGAGCATCTCTCACAGTTCTGGAGTTACGTCACTAAGCTTGGGAGTCAGGGCACAGGCAGCGGCTTACAATCAAACCCCATCTTCATCGCCCAGGGTTGTGTTTGTACTCTGTATAATTAAAGGTTATGGGGCTGTATGTCTATAAAGATACTGAAAATTATAAAAGTAGAGACCAGTTGCAACGATAGGAGACTTATACTCTAATAGTGGTAGATAAGATTATGATGACTTAAGAGTAGAAGGAGTTTACTGTTATATGTACTTGTCTTGTCAAAGTTCTTAACTGCTATATAATCAGTAGTCGAAAATCTTCGGGTTCTAATCTCAACTTTTCCAAGCTCTTACTCGCCATTTACGAACTTCACTCTACTTACAGAATCAAAAGGTCTACATAGTCCATAAGCACAAGACTTGCAACAACTTCCATCGATTGCGTCGAGCACTGATGTTAGCAATGTGGGGTCCCGGTCTTCAGCATAATACTCATTATCGACCTGGATGTTTGTTACATTCCCCGGATAGTAAAGTGGGATAGTCAACTGAAGATCCAAAGAGATCTTAAATCCCCCATCGCCTTGCCCATCCCCGAGCTGTTCGTAACGTAAACCACCGTCAATGGACACGAATATCGGTTCGTACCCCTTGGGGATACGCGACGGTAAGAATATATTGTAGAATAAATCTAAATCGGCCTGCACATAGTATTGCCCAAGTTGGTAGGTCCCGAAAGAACTTGAAGAGTCAGGCCCAGGTGTTCCGTCAAGCAATGGCATGTTCAACAGTCGGTCTCACTTTTACAGAATTTGACATTTCAGTTTTAGTAGAAATTTAACCCGTTATGCATTACACTCATGAGAAGTCTGTGGACAAGAAAGCAGCGATCTTAGCTCCGGCTTCAGATGTGTCTGTATAGCCACTTAGTTGCCTACAATACTCCTTCTGGCCTACCCTTTATACAACCAAGCGTGAGAACCTCTCAGACGTCAGTTGTTTATTTACTTCCGTTGTGCTCCCCTACGCATAAACCTCATGCACCCTCACAAAACTTCTTCCCTCCTCATTCTCTCTCACACTACTCCTTACGACGCGACTCCCTTTCTCCCCAGCACCATGCCTCTCCGCCACCTGCGCCCCCTCACCAACATGAAAGCAAAGCGACGCATCCACGAAATCGACATCATCGTCATTCTCAGGCCTAAACACCGTAATCTTAGTGATAGTCTTCTGACCCAGCTGCGCCTTATGCTGCATGAGGAAATATGCAAATGCCGCTCCATTAGGTGACCCTATTCACACAATCATGTCAAAACCCACATTCTCCTCGTTCACACCGGTTTGATATGGGACGGCTTCAACGTACCAAGTAAAGCATGCCCTTGATCCGTATCCGTAGAAAAGTCAGTCCCAGGCCATTCTTTCAACGCACTTCCCACATCTCTCAGACAAGAAGCGATGATGCGATTCGAGATGTCGTTGGATATGCCAATCATGAAGAAAAAGCGGATGTTTTTGACATTCGGGTTCTCGTTAGACCAAAATCCCCATAGGATGTCGGAGAAGGCGCGGAGGAGCGGCAGGTCTTGTTTACTAGGATCTTTTCTCTCACCATACCAGAGTGAGCGAGCGGCGGACTGGGGACTTTCGAGGAAGAGGCCGTAAACAGCACCACCGCGCATGTTGATGCCGAATTCATAGTGAGCTTTTGTTGCCTACACGAGTCGTTCGTATTGGTCGAGGCTCAATTGATGGGGGAGTTTGAGAGAGGACTTACACGATACTGCTTGTCAACACCAGGGACATGGTACCACTGGTTTATCACAGGAACCTGGTTTCCATTTTCGTCTCTGCGCTCCGGGTCCCAATGTTCAACCCTGTAACACTGATTGTCTCCGCCTTCCGCAGTAGAGGTCCCGCTTAGACCCAGTGAGCGCATGGCATGCGGGAAGGCCCAGTGAGTGGAAAAGCTGCAGCTAAAAGAGGAGGGATTAACATTTCGCCAGTACCAGGTCTCTACTGCGAGCTTGAAGTCAGTGGTGAAGGGACTCGCTGCTGATGGTGGACTGCGTGTATCTTGAAGGAGACGGCCGGCGGTTTGGTCGGAGCCCGAGAGACCGCACATGAGTGCGCCGCCCTTAGCTGCGTAGGTCTTCCATTCGCTTTCTGTAGCATAGTCGTCATCCCAGAAAGCTGTCGTTGGTCGTAGCTCGTTGAGATTGCGGGTTGACCATAACTTGGGCTTTTCAGTGACTCGGGCTGTGACGAAGAAGGTGAGGGCAGCGATAGAAGCTACAATGTTCAACCTCATGATGCCGCTTGTTGAGCGGAATTCGAATTAAGCTTCGAATCTCCCGAAGAACAATGTGAGAGGAACTACGTTCCAGATAAGGTTGACATAAGTATCGCCTCTGAAGCCGCAGTCGCGAGGTGAGAGTAATTGTCGTGCATGTGATCTTGTATGCACGAGCCCCAGTGAAAGGGACGAGGAAGTACATGTCTAAGCTAAAGTCATCTTTTGATTCTGCTCTAGTCCGCAAACGCTGCCAAATGGAGGGTCGTTGAATCTGTCGTATATCCACTATCAATACCGCATCAATTTCGGAAGATTGCGTTGTTTGATGAGCAGTGTTCTTTAGCCATGTTCGTGAATCATAATCGACTTGCCTGGCCGTGTCTAATCTATGCCCGAACTAACCTTTTTCTTCTCTTGCGCAAGCAAATCGCATTTACCGTAACGGGATATCCTCCTCGTCACCTGCATCACCCTCCATATCATCGCCGCCAAAGTCCTCACTGCCCACATCGTCACCCACGTCGAAGCGCATAAACTTTTCGTTCTTCGCCTCAGCTGCGTAGGTATTAGCATCTTGTTCTCGCAAGCCCGAGAATGAAAAGGTGTAATGAACTTACTTCCCCACTCGATGACCTGACCGTCTTGTACTTCACAATCCTTAAGCACCGTCTTATCACCGTCCTTTGCATCTCCACCTTCTATCTTGCATCGCTTACCGAGTATGCAATCGGTGAGCTGGACATTGGGCCCAATCTCTACGCCTTCCATCAGGAGACATCTTAGTAATCTTGCACCCTCACTAATCTTGCAATTCGACCCGATGACACTCTCTTTGATGTTAGTTTTCTCCTCAACAATGACGTTGTCAGCGAGAAGTGAGTTTTCCGCCTCTACACGACACTTTCGGGGGATTGACTCTTTGTGGGCAACCTTGAATTGATGGGCAAACGGCGAAGCGGCTTCCTTGCCGACTTCCTCGATTGATGGTAGTTTAGCGAGGCGGAGCGAGATGGTCAAAAGGAGGTGCGAGTCGTCAACACGGCGGATGAGAGGCTCATGAGGGCCTGAAGGTTGGACATATGCGAGAATGGGTGGAACGGTAAGCTTCGAGCTTGCGGTGAGTGACTTTGCAGAGTCTGGTATGCTTGAAGATCTCGTAACTCTTGATGCTAGCGCAGTAGTTGGACTTTCGTCAACGTCTATATTGCCGCCGGAGTATGTGGTGCTGAACTTGGAAACGTCAATATCTTCTTCGACCACCTGCGACCCGTGATCCGACTCTTCGTTTTCTTCCTGCAGTATCTGCCGCAGACCTAGCTTCTCGCCCAATCCGTCTTGCCAGCTAGCTTTCGCCCACCAGCCCAGTACTTCCTCGCTTATACTCTCAAACTTTTCGTTCTTGCGAATCAGGTCCATGACCCAGTAGGGAAAAATGTAAATGTGCGCGTCACGGTGAGCCGTAAGCATTCTTATCCGTGCATGCTTTCTGATGAGCGAATGCCGAAGCGGAAACGTCTTTTGTTCTTCTGTAATATCGTTGAGTGTGTCTGTAGGTACCGAGTATACCAGCTTGGAGATGTTACGCCGTAACGAATCGGTGGGTACGGGAACAATTGGCTTCGGCAAAGGTGTTGTTGCAATAAAGTCCGTCTCTTCTTTTTTTCTGCTGCCCTCGCCTTTTGTATCGTACCAAACGCCCATCCCACCTCTTCTTCCCAGCTTCTCTCCTCCTATGCCATATGCGATTTTGCCGCCGTTGTGGTCTAGCCCCCCGCTTGCGCCTGCAAACCCGCCCTGTTCGACCATCCATGCGTCCGCCAACGCTGTGCCATCCAGCTCGCACACAAGATCACAAGGAAGTACAATGAAGTCGCCCTTGATTGTGCTTTGTAGCTCGGGCAGTCGGAAGAGGTCACCGGTACTAGTCTGATGTGAGAGGTCTTTCGGCGCGAGAATGTCTGGCCTGGGTGAGGGGAGGGTTGTGAGGTGTGGGTTCTGTGACATGGCGGCCTCGATAGCCTCTAATGATTCGGGAGGAGTAACCACTGTAATGTCTGTATAGTGTCAATCACCCAATCTGCCTTCCTCTTTCTTTTTTTTTCCTTGCAGCCTACCAGTTACTCCCATACGATAACACCATTCCAGCGGGTACCAGACCATAGGCCGATTTGCAATGGGCAGCAGCGCCTTTGGTATATCTTTCGGCGAAGATGTGAAGGTACTGAACGAGGCTCCAGGCCCACACAGAATGAGCGCTTGGAAGCCCGGCGGGGGAAGAGTCGTCGCGTGAGGCATCGTAAGGTTATCCTGAGCGTCTGGGTCGGGCGTGGTCTTGATCGAGTATACCAGTATCGGATGGTCTTTGGCGACTAATCGATGGAACGGACAACGCCCCGGCCTCGAAATTTCAGAGTGAGTACTGCCTGCTGACTGTTCTGCTGCAGGTACAGAAGATGGTGTGGGGGTGTGTAAGAGTCACCCCGCTACGTCCAAAAAAGCGCATGACTCGTAACAGAGCTTCAAATGCAGCCTCGGGCCGCTAAAGCATGTGTCAAGCATGAGCCTTGCCTTCCCCAGCCACCCACAACAACAGGGAAGGTCAGAGCAGCTGACGCTTGAAACGAAAACAACAGGCGTCCCCCCTAAAACACAGCAAAAGTTCACAACCAAAGCATACGCCTCCGCAGCGACATGACCTAGACCATGTCGTCTTTCAACTACGACCGTTACGACCGTCGCCAGTCGAGCTCCCGCAACCGCAGCACGCTCGGCTTCTACGTTCCTCTGATCGTCACTGTAACCGTTGCGACGGCCGGACTAGCTGCGTGGGTGTGGAGCGCGCGCGAAGACGGCCATGACTATTCTTCTGATGACGACCTGAGCTATGGCGAGGACAGTGCCCAAGAGAGGCGACATGGCAAAGCACCTATGGGCCGCGACCTCGCGCCTGGGGGAGCAGGCGGTGAAGCATACAGCAGCGAGGCCACACTGCTCGGCCGCGCCCAAGGAGTCATCCGACGCACGCCCTCTCCCCAGCAGTTCTTCGACACAGTGAGCAAGAAGACGGCGGCCGGGTGGGCGGCCGCTGGTGCAGCGGCTGGTGCGGCCCTTGCTTCGATCCGCGAGGAGGACAAGGACGAGGCGTTTGGCGATCACTCGCGGTGGAGCGAAGAGGCTGCCATCAGGAGGAACGTCGAAGCCCAGAGCCGGGATAGCGCTGCGGCTGTCGACGAGCAAACAAGGAGCTTTGCAGCGAGCATGAGAAAGATTGAGTCAAGGAATAACAAGGACTGGAATAGGCGCAAGACGGTGGTGCTCGTTGTCAGCGCCGAAAGTCTTTCAGAGAATCATTTCGACGACGATAACTCATATCGGGAAGAGACTGCTGTCAGCCTTCTCATGCTTCTCTGTTCCATCATGCCCATGACTAACACCGAACAGACCATTCTCTCCCACCTCCCCGACACCGACTTCTCCCGAACCAAGCTCTTCGTCCTCGTCTACTCTCCATCTCTCCGATCAGCCCCTCAATCTCGCGCCAACTCCCGCACTGGCTCGTCTTCGCTCGGCGATTCATATTCTGCCATTAGCACGCCTGCGCGCACACCAGGCGAGGAACTCCACTCCATCGACCCTGTCGTATACACCCCGGCGCCCAGCGCTCGCGATTCCGATACCACCCTTTGGAACACGCTGCATTCGCAAGCTCTCCGCTTGGTCGAAGACCCTGCCATGGTCATGCCCTTTAGTACCCCAACAGGCTTCGTGCACATGCTCAGGCACATTGGCCCGGAGCTGGTGTACGTCGTTGACGCTTTGAGCGGCGTCAATGGCCAGAACATCGAAGATGTGAGGAAGTGGGTTGGCCAGACCATTGTTGTCGTTGGCGGAGACGGGACTGGGCTCGGTGGCCTCGTCGATACAGACGACGAGGGTCCGGCGCGCAGGGGCAAGGAGAGCGAGCATACAGTGCGGTGGTGGCAGGTCACTGACATGGTGGGGCTGGGCAAGGGAGTCGAAGTCGTCGATGCATCCAGACTAACCGATGACTACGAGAGGCGGGTCGGTGGACGCGAGTAGTCCCTGGAATGCGCGCGCACGTGTTTGAACCCCCGAAGCTTGAATAGGCGTTGACGATCTTTTTATGTTTATACCGGGCCCACGCCAATATGTACTTGATCATGAACGAATACACTGATGCCATCTTCCTTTCCTTTCTTGCAAACCCGATTCTTCTTCCATTCGAACGGCAGTGGAGCCAAGTTCACCACGTGACAAGGGCAATTCATATTGCAATTACTATTCAAAAGAACCCAACAAGCCTAGTTTAACTAAACGTCCCAAGCCTTTTGACCGCAAACTCCCATACTTCCTCAGTACCTTTTAATGATGGTACAATCGCCGAGAAATCAGGATGATCCAGGCAGACATTAAGGAGAAAAAAACACGTGCTCCTCTACATGTGAACACGAAGCAGATATCGAAGTTTGACTTGGGCAACATCATATGCAATGTACTCGTTGTACAGCAGACTCGCACCAGAAACGTTGGTCGGACCAGGTGCAGTAGACACATCAGGCTATCGGAATAGTCAGTTTCTGCTCAAGCAGAATACAGGGGGTCGTTCGACTTACCATCATGCACCCTGACAAGGCTGGGTTCATACAACTTGCATCTTTCCATTTACTCGGACCTGTCCGTCCCCTTCCCCATGTGCTATACATGCCCTGCTTAAGAGCATCCTCACCAGCAGTGTATGACGCATCGGTAAGCGTGTGCATTGGGTCACCCAGCTCAGCTTCGCAAAGGAGAAGGAGAGCAGTTCCGCCAGAGTTGTACGAGGAGCAATAATTGGCTGACTTGGAAGACATGTCGGCAAGATAGATACCTTTGCCGAACATGTATCCAGAAACGGGAGCTTCTGGCGGCGCGATACGGAGACCTTGGCTCAGAATACCACCAACTACACACTTGGTCAGCCTCCGTCACACATGGTGTCTGTGAAAGAAATGCTTACAATTAGTGACTCGGGAACCATGCCACAGTAGGCGGCGGTTGCTCTTGATCTTGGAGTATTTGCTGTTTTCGAAGCGTTCAAATTCGCCCTTGCGCTCGATGCGGAAGATATCTTCAACACGGTAATTGACGGCATGCGTCCGTCCCTTGGAGTTGTTGAGATAATGGTCGATTTCAACGAATTCCTGGCTCTTGTGGTCGAGAGGCGTCATTTCGTCCATACCGAGACCCTGGAACTGCTTGTCAAGCTGGTGGATACCGCTGTCGTCTTTCAACTGGCTCTTGAGCATAGCAGCAGTCTCCTTCATGTCTGACAAGCTCTCGAGTAGCTCAATTTCCTTCTTGAGGGAATCGTTGGTTCGAATGACTGGCGGACGCTGGCGACCGAAAGCGTGCGGAATCACGGAAAAGTAGTGGTTAGACAGACGTTCTACCTCTGCTTGTGATGCAGTATCAGTGTTGTCTAGAAGCACAGACAGTTCCTTCAGAGCTTGAAAACCACGAGCAATGGTTCCCTTGCTAAGTTTGCCTAATGGCAGCTTGTTCGCATCGTAATTGAGAGCGCTCATCGTGGCATGGAAGTAGTCCTACGTCGTATCAGCACCAAGGTCTTCATGACGTTTTGGAGTAAATGCTATGTCATCACCAAGTCGTGGGCTGATCTGTGCTTACCTGGTTGAAGATGAGCTTCATGAGATTCTGGGTAGGCGTATCGAGCGTGCATTCAGCAGGTTTGACGGTCTCTTGCTTTCCATCAGTTGCACCAGCACCCGTGGTGTCATCCTCGTCCTCGTCTTCCGAATCAGGATTATACGAACGCTCAACGTACGCATACTTGCCTGCCTTTGGCTCTTCGCCGCGGTCAGACCATCTGAGGCCTGATTTATCCCTGAACTTCTTTTCAAACTGCGTCTTGGCATCATGTAAGGAGCTTGCATGTAGCATTGCGTTGCTCCCACGCTCGCCGACGCGGCCCCAGCGGGTCTATAAGTAGGCATAAGATATTAGTAGGCAGTACATACGAAAACAGCCGGGCACAGGAGCGCTTCTTACCCAAATTTTATAATCTGAACCATGGGTAATAAGCTATATCAGTTAGTGAACGTCGGAGCTCTTCGCAGCCGGGGACACACACCTGACACTTGTAGAACTTATCTACACCAGAGTATACGGAGTCAGTATGTGTCTCACATAAAGTTGGTATAGTTGCATTGCTTACTGTTGTTCGCACCAGCGTTGGTCTGATTGAGCGACGCGTCGTATATGGTACCATCGGGGTCAATGTATACCTCATAGTGCGAGAGAGGGCAATACTCGTCCACAGAAATGGCAATGGTTTTGGATTTTGCGTTCTGGCCATCGCCTACCTTGGCGTCCTCCTTGATCTTAGGGCGCTTATCTTGAGCTGGTGCTGATGGGGTCGTAGAAGCAGCTCGTTTCTTTGAGCCATTCTGCGCAGGCGCAGCACCAGAAGAAAGCAAATATTGTGTTTCGTCTACTTTGGAGTCTGTCTCAAATATCAGTCTGAAGGCTTTGGTTGCATCTCTGAAGAAGCGCTGGGGGAATAGCATGGCCAAAGCGTTGCAGCGTACTTACCTTTAGACTCGCACTCGTCGACCCATTCGAGGGTTACTACAGGCACGTCATGAGCGGCAGCGGCTTTGACCTTGGTCGAGTTGCTCTCATAATCCTTCTCGGTGGCAATGAGATGGGTCGTGTTTGCCGTGACGGTTGATGCAATTGCAGAACCGAGTGACTTGAGGCGCGACTGTAGTGCGGATTGTGATGTTCCGGGGAAGCGGCCGGATGTTGCAATGGAGCATCCGTCGAGGGGTGGTGCGGCCGGAGGCGCGACCTTTTGTGCAGCTTTGCGAGGCATTGGTACAGTTTAAAGACTGGAAGATGGGATATCGTGCAGCAGTTGAAGCAACGGAGAGAGCGAGTATTTGAGCATTTGAGCATTTTCGCGAATTCAATCAGGCGTCCGATGAGACTGGCCAGTAACGCGTGGTGGGAAGGAGCACCCTTAGGCATCAGCCCTGAAGCGGACTAGCCCGCCATGTCTGCCTGCGCGGCGTCGACGCGCTACCACATGATAAGAAGACCAAAGAGTGTCTTTGTCGTCGTGTCCGACTTGGTTCCCGACATTGATCACAAAAAATGGCATCGCTTCTCACCATTCCGCTCGAGTTGCTTGTCGCAATCTCAGCCCTTCTGCCCACTGAAGATCTCGGCGCTCTCCGTCTGGTCTGCAAGCAAACCGAAAAGTCTCTCTACGAATGGTTCTCGCAAGAGTTCTTTAGCAAGAAGCAATTCATGCTCACACACTCGAGTCTCCAGGCTCTGGTCGACATTTCCAAGCACGCCGGTTTTTCCAAGAAGCTGACACACGTCATCATTGCCACCAATATCTACGAGGAGATACCACTCCGCTTCAGGAATGAAGATTCAGCGGCTCGGTACATCCAGGGCTACGAAGAACAAAAGGCATTGTTGAACACTGGCTTAGACCGCGAGATGCTGACTGAGGCATTCTCGCGGTTGGAGAATCTCCAGACCGTTGGCATTCGCGATTTCGACGCCAACAACCGGACCCGGGATGGCAAGAGTTGGTCGTCCTGGGGCGCGACAACAGTTTACCGCGAGACGGGTGTCCGGTTGAGCTTCACTGATCGTGGAACCTATTCGCCCGAAATCAGCGCACGCTTCGTATCCCGCATCTTTTCCAGTATGCTATATGCTTTGGGAAAAGCCAATCGACACCCTCCCGAGTTTGAAGTGCTACTTCGACTGCATGGACTACTCGATACGGCTTTTCTTCTTCCAAACTTTCTTCTTCCAACGGTTGAGCCAGTCCTGCGTAATATGACCGTCCTGTTGCTAAATGTCGGTCTGGCCACGCGCCTTTTACATACCCACAGCAATGGTACCTCGGCGGATCCGCATCCAGGCTGTTCACTTCGGCATTTCCTTGGAAAAACACCCAACCTGAAGCATCTACGGCTGAATTTTGAAAAGCATTTAGTCTCTAACAACGAGGCTTTCCTACAGTGGCTAAGCGAACCAGCGCCTGCAAATGTGACAAACTACACATTTCTGAATCCTGCTCCAGTCGCTCTACCGCTACTCAAAACGCTTGAGCTGGGTCAGCAGAGCGTTCAAGTTAATATCCTTGTCGCTCTCATCACCAGGTTCGCGTCCACGTTGGAAGATCTAAGTCTCTGGAGGATGAACCTCTATAGCCCAGTCCCTCGCCCTTATGGCCACAAACCCAACTTCTGGAAAGATCTGTTCGACACACTTTCCAAGATTCCGCAACTCAATCTCAGCCACCTCAAAGTCGGCATGCTACAGCAAGATCATGTGTTTGTGAACTTTAAGGCAAATGAGGACGCTAAGCCACAGAAACTAAAAGAATATAGCGGAGAGACGATGGCCAAGTTTTGGATGGAGTTGAGTGAAGAAGTTTTTGTGGATTGGCCACCTGAACTTCCAACCGGAAACAGTGACGATTCAGCCTCTGACGAGGATATGGGTGATGAGTACATGGATAACGAGGACGACGACGAAGACGAGGACGATAATGAGGATGAGGATGAGAATGAAGAATGATTTAAGCAACGATGCGTATGCGAATGTTATATAGTCGGAGCAAGCGAGACGGCTACCATCTCGATGATGAGGTAACTAATTCATTGTACGTCTGGCACTGATCTGCCCAGCCTTATGTATATGATGAAGATGTTGCATAATTGCTGTCATTTCTCATTACCACGCTCTTTTGTCGTTGTCTTGCAGTGAATTTGGCTGATGTTTCTGAAAAGCACGATAGATCGCTCCAAAGGCGTAACATTTCCATCTGCATTCCCTAGCGCTTTACATAGTGGGCAAGATGAGTAAGTTGATATTAATCTCCATGCATCTACTACTGCGGGGCTTCTGGAGATGGATGGAGGTAGAAAAACAAGCCCACAGCTGTTACTCCGGGTTTGACTTGAACAAACTAGGGCTTGCATGGTATGTTATAAGTAAGAGTCGCTCTCGTAAGATGCAAGGGTACTGACCGCCTCCTCGCTGCTACTTGGTCCTCTCCTCATCTTGCCAGTGAGCACACCTTGCGGCTACTTCGCTACGCGAAATACCATGATTGGACATAAATCAACAGTGACTTTTATGCTTTGTGCCACTTTGCTATATTTGACGTTGTGAACGCGAGGGAAAGGCGCAGATGCACCGGTCAACACATTGGCCAATCAGCGGGACCTTAGGCCGCCATACGGCAATCCCTCTTCTCTTGCTCAACCCACCCGAAACCGGTGCCACTTGTCTCGTGTCACCTATCAATCATCGTTAAAGAACATGTCGGCGCCCAGCTGAACTGCGAATATCACATGGACACGATGTCGCACAGAATAAGCGTATGGAGAAGTGTAGGCGCGGGGTCGAGCAGCGACGCACCATGGGAAGAGCAGCCGGCCACCTACTTCTCGTCACCACCCCTCGCACTCATCCTCACCAACGCATTCGTCGCAGAATGAAGGCGCTGTCAGCATCGTATACGAGCGAGACGAATATGACGGGACTAGAATCGTTTTGAGCATCTCCAGAAGAAAAACCGGTGGTGCTGCACGGATTACTTGACCGGATCTTGGCGCCTGCACGGATTCGGGGGCTCACCGGTGAGCAGCTCGACAACACTAATAGACCGGCCGCGCCTCCACCCAAGCTACAAGTTTCGCGTTCGCAGTGTTTCTGCAGGTCAGAAAAAGGTGCAATCATGCAAGTTCCCGATGCGACCAGTCTTGCCGAGCGCCTGAGTTGGGAAGACAAAGAGTACTGTCTGCGCCTCGAGGGTGAGATGCCGTTCGAGAAGTACCCAGGTGAGCACTGAAGCTTCCCGAGCTGCGCGCCATGCTAATGTTGCGCAGCCAAACAGCATGCGCGGCGAGTGCAAGAGAAGATGGCCATCGAGCATGGCTTGATCTACCTTCCAGGCCAACCCGCGAGGAACAACGAAGACAGCGACATGCCAGCGCCATTTCGCCAGCGAAGATACTTTTACTACTTGAGCGGGTGCGTTGCGCCCAAGTCATCAACTGTTCAATTGAGCGCCTGCTGATGATGGGAAGATGTAATGAGCCTAATTGCCATTTGGTCTACGATGTCCGACGCGATCTCCTCACTTTGTTCATTCCGCGCGTGGTTCCTGAGCGCGTCGTCTGGAACGGTCGCGGCTCCACTCGAGCAGAGGCACTCGCCAAGTATGATATTGACCAGGTTTTCTATTCAGATGAGCTACAGTATGTTGTCCAGGCTTGGGCTCACGCTACTCGCCACGCCGGAATCTATGTCTTGCATCCATCTTCGCGGGTACCAGGCTGCGACAATCTCGTACCTCGCACAGACTTTCATTCTCTTCGGCCAGCCATGAACCTTTGCCGCATGATAAAGGACAGCCATGAAATCAGCCTCATCCGCAAAGCCAACGACATCAGCTCGCAGGCGCATGAAAAGGTGCTCGAGAACATTCTGGGATTCAATAACGAAGCACAAGTCGAAGGTCTCTTTATGAACGTGTGTATATCGCATCAAGCCAAACAGCAAGCCTACAATCCCATTGCCGCTTCCGGTCCAAATGCAGGTACTTTGCACTATGACGCAAACAATGAGGACTTTACAGACCGGCAGTTGATGTGCTTAGACGCTGGCTGTGAATATGAATTGTACGCTAGCGACATTACGCGTACTTTCCCACTCTCTGCTTCCTGGCCCAGCAAAGAAGCTGAGAATATCTACAAGCTGGTCCAGCGCATGCAAGACAAGTGCATCAGAAGGCTAGGTCCCGGTGTTAGATATCTAGACCTGCACATTTTAGCGCATCAAATCGCGATTGATGGCCTCCTACAGCTCGGCATCCTGCATAATGGAACAAAAGAAGAGATTTACAAAGCCGGAACCAGCAGGGCCTTCTTTCCTCATGGTTTGGGACACCATGTTGGCTTGGAAGTTCATGACCCGAGCCAAGTGGAACTGATGAGTGTTCGAAGAGGCAAGCTGGTGCAGCAACAAGTCAGTCTAAAAAACGCCTTATAGGTTGGCAGCCGCTAATCTCTCACAGGCCCCTTCACTGTACCCGGAGAACTTTCACACCCCTGTATACAATTCCGAAACTTGTCGCGCACCAACAGATCCTCATAGTAGCCATCTTGAGGATGGCATGGTGGTGACTGTCGAGCCGGGCATCTATTTCTCGGTCTACGCCTTGCAAAACTTCTATCTACCATCTCCGGTTCATTCCAAGTTCATTAACATCCAGGTACTGAAACGATACCTACCGGTTGGCGGAGTTCGTATCGAAGATGATATTTTGATAACTGCCCGAGGCTATGAGAACCTGACCACGGCTCCCAAAGGTGAGGCGATGCTTCAAATCATCAGACAGGGGAAGTCAAATGCGACAAAGCCGCTGGATCGAAGAACACGGCCTTCACATAGACAGAGCAATGAAGTAGAAGCACCACTTTTACGCGCACCAGGAATCCCAAAGGAAATGCCACAACCTATACTGAAGCCACTCACAAGGGCTTCGACCTTACCTGTAGAGCTTGGACATCAAAAGGACATAGATTTTGAGCCTTCTCCAGAACCGTCCCTCTTCTCCAACTTCAGGCGCTCCATGACTACAGAGGAGAAAATTGAGCAATGGCGGGAAAAGCACAAGCCAAAGCCAGCAACGTCGGCTCTTCCAGCAAACATGAAGAAGACACAACCGGTTTGCGGTGATCCAAATTCGGAGACGCAGCACATCTACATGAGTTATGCCTCGAGCATTGGTTCTCTGTCACAAACGAATCCAAACTACCAGGCCTCATCTGCATGCAAGAACTGTATTATTCTGGTTCAAACACTGGATCGGTTGAGGCAAAATCTTACATTGTCAACTCAGAGTTCACCAGCACCAGTGGCAGCGACCACACCCGAGAGCTGTACGAAAAGCCATACTGTGGAAGCTGAACATGAAAAGGCCGATGTGTCAACATTACATAAAGAGAAAGCGCCGGCTGGTATTTCAACAAGCACCCTTGATCGTAGGGACAAGCAAAGAAGAACATTTTGCCCTCCACAACGTTCCCATTCAAACATGAGGTCGAACCAAGCTAAAATGTCGTCTGTCACACAACGTGTACACTCTGAACTCCCTACGCAAGACCATGCTTCTACTTCAGAAAAACAGCCTGCGTCACCCTCTCCTTCCCATAAAGATTCGACCACTCAGTTCAAGCCCGGACCACCCACTGTGTTACCCTCTTTTCCACTAACATGCCGGCCTCGAAACCCTAGTCTGGGAGCACTCTCAGAAGAAGAGGCTTTACGAAAGAAACTCGAGTCATTACAATTGAGGCTTAGCGATCTCGAAGAGCGTGATCGAAGCAAGGTACAGCACCAACAACCCAGACGACTCCTTACTTCACGGCCCTCAATGCCGAACCTAATGCTACATCATCTTTGAGATCCGCATTATGTGTATCTCTCATTACTTATAAGCGAATAGTGCATTTAGACAATGCTCACGTTTGATTTCCAGCATATATTACAGTGGCGATAAGGGCGGCTTCTTGCTTAGGTTCAGCGGCATCATTCTGAGAGGCCTAGGTGTTATGCGCACTTTTCTACACTACCAAGCAATACGTTTTGTTCCATCCTTGTTTTTTCTTTTCTCTTAGCACAACCAATACATCTTTTAATCATTCATAGCCTACCTTTGTTCTCCCTTGTTGTGTACGCTGTTCACATTGAGGTGTCAAGACGTATGTACTCTGGTGCCTCTTATTGTACATGCGATCCCAGGATTCTGTTCTTAGTTTCCAGGCAAAGGGACATATAGTGGACCAGCATCTCTCGTGGATTGCGTTGCGTGATCGACGTAAGCATATGTTAGCATCCTGGGGAGCCAAGAAAAACCCACCCCTTGGACGAAGAAAGCGAGTGATAAAAGTCAAGCTACCTTTTTCATGTCGAATATCTAAAACAGAGTTGTGGATTTATAAACATTCTTAAAGCCGCCATTCCCCACTGCAATTATAAGTTGGAGGGTGGGAGCAAAGAGGTCAAGAGAGAATTCCCAGAATACTCCTACTTTATTCCCCTCACTACACAAACACATTTCCACTCTCGTTTGCCCAACAAGGCCACGCCACACGCCCTATGCTTGGTTTTTTCTTCTCTTCAAATCACTGCATTCATGCAGTGTAACCCAACATATGTACAGTCCTACAGGGGCAAGTAACGTTAGAGCAATCTTTTGGGAGTGCAGATGTGGTGGTACGCTAAGCCTGATATAAATGCTCTAGTCACTAGTACTCCATAGATCTACTGCTAGCTGCGATTACCGCCTTGCACCTTATACTATATTGGGCTTAGCATGCTATCACATCTGCACTGTCAAAAAGTCACTCTAGCGCTACTTTACCCCTATAGAATTCAGCCTACACTCAGCTAGGAAAAAAGAAAGAAAGAAAAAGCCACAGTCGTGGTTACGCTTGTCCTAGGTACAAGGGACAAACTAGAAGGGTTCCTGTGATCATCACCAGCCTAATGCAGGACACGTCGCTCGTTCCGGTAGTACTCAAGCCTTGCCGCGACTATGCTGTCCGCGCGTGCGTGTCGATCTGACATGTGTGCACTAAAAGAAAACTATGTATATAACTCGTCTCCCCTCGGGAAACCGAATCCACACGTGTCCCCTTTTTTTCCACCGCACATCCTCGAGCGCTGGGCAACAAGGGTTCAGTAGAAAAAAAAAGGGAGAGAAAGAGAAGAGGATACGTAGAGAAAGGTGGCCCAAGATGTGGGGTTTCGTTGTACTTGCAGGTTACCATGTGTTTGCCCTCGCGGCAAGCCCATGCGTCCCTGATGTGACTCGAAAACTGATTTACGAAAACGACGTGCTGGGGCACGCTGCTGTGGTTCAGGCACTGCAAGATGTACAGCAGTATCTCTCGGAAAAGTATATCAACGGCACCACTCGCGATGGACTCAGCGTCGCAATTGTACGTCCTCTTCATGTGCCAAACTTTTTTCTCTCTTTTGTTCTTTCTTTCTTTTTTTAGTCCCTTCGATCAGTAGCCCCTATTGCAAGTATCTGATGGAATTACTGATTTAGCCAACTAGGTCCACGCATCGAGCCCAAAGCCGATATACACGTTCAACAACGGGACATTGAAATTCAACGAAACCGCTGATGGCCTAGCAGGCCAGAACATAGTGACGAGCGATTCCATTTTCCGCACCAATTCCATATCCAAAAACATTGCCGTGACGTCTGCCCTCGTGCTCGAGAAAAAGTTGAGACAGGTGTCAGCGGATGGGCTTTCTGGGCTGACGCTCGACACGCCGGTTAGACTGCTCTTGCCTTCTTTTACACTGCAGCCGCAAGACTGGGCCGATGGCGGGAGCGAAATCACGCTGCGCATGCTGGCGAGCCATATTGCGGGTATCCCGCGAGAGAGTTACAGCACGAGGTTCAATATGGTGCTGGGTGCAAGTAAAGCGGATGCACCTACGATTGGGGCCAGTTGGGCTGGACAGAGCGTACAAGCTCTGATCGATGGTATTGCGAAGAAGGAGCTGATGTTTGCGCCTGGGCAAAGAGCTGCGTGTAAGAGAAGCCCAGAGTGGATAATTGGAGTGCTGATTGATTAATGCTGAACAGACTCGAATGCTGGGTTGGGGCTTTTTGGTGGTGAGTTTGACTTTTCTTATCTTTGTGACGTGGATTTGGGAATTTCTGACATGTCCATCCAGCTGCCGTGGCTGCATATTATGGCAAGATGACAGGTTCCAACTTGACTTGGTCCGATTTTGCTACCCAAGAGCTCCTCGTACCGCTCAACATGACACATAGCTTCTTTGGTGCAGTTCCGCAACATCTCAATGCAGATCTCAGCATTCCAGGCGGCGAAAACTGGGCGGATTTGATTGTGGGCAAGGGCTATGATCCAGCAGCAGGCATGTGGAGTTCGGCCAATGATTTAGCCAGCTACCTTTACAGAATTTGGCTCGCGCCCGAACCCGAACTGATCTCGAGATTCCAGCGCCTCGATACACTAAGACCCAGCATGAACATACCGGACAGCGTACAAAAAACCGGTCCAGGCTGGGAAATCGGGCTTCGGTACGTACCAACAAATGACAACACTAGCTCAGCAACGGAAGTTGTCAGAGAGTACACTGTGTTTGGCAAGTCAGGTGGTGGTGGAGGTTGGAAGAGCTGGATTGACAACGTCCCAAACGTAGGCTATGGCATCATCATCCTGACACAACAGTCCGGTCTTGCGAACTACAAAAGCATAGACCCAGGGGCGGTGCAGGACGACATGCATTCAATCCTTCTCCCTGCTTTTGCAAAAGCCCTCAGCGAGAGAGTACGGGATCGGTATGCAGGAAGATACACAGTCAGCAAGGACACAGGCTTGATTCCAGACCAGGTTACCAGTATCCCAAACAAAAAGCCGACATATGCGCAGCTCGAGGTTCAAGACCAGGTTCTCTATCTTAGGGATCTAGTAGTTAACGGAACGTCTGCTCTAGAAGCCATAGACCATCTCTTCTGGACCGTTGGTTCGCAACCTAGACTGTTCTCCGCGGCCCAAGGTGCAGTTCTTGAGCCAGCCGAGGGTGTGGCAGAAACAGCGCAGTTTGGCGCCAGAGCGCAGGTCTGGAGGATGTCACTTCCAGGGGATCAGTGTAACTGGCAGGATTTCGATGGTATCCAGGATAATAATGGGTGGCCCTTGACTAAGATTGTGACGGTGACGGACGGGGACAGAGTCGAGCTGCATTATCCTCCGTTTGATGTTGTGATTGCTCGCGTGTAGGCTTTTGAAACACACTAGCAGTTCTTAGGACGACTATTGTTTTGTTCCTGTTGAGCGCAATGACTCCTGCAGCATCCCTGACGGAAGAAGCATTGTGAACGCGTCTTGGCACGTCATTATTTATCGTACGTTTTTCAAAGGTTGGCGACGGCATGCACTTACATGCGCGCCTAGTACCTAGTATAGTTAGCCGAGCGATTGCCCGCCGAGACTGAGTATGGCCTTATCGTTTGCCTAACCCGGAAAAGAATTCACAACCATCTGAATATTGAAGAAATCTAGCCAGCCTGTTCTTCTGGGCATTACAGGACTAATGGAGCGAATATGGCAAGATGAGCTACAGATGACGATGCCTACGCGGCGACGTTAGCGAGATGCGGGTGCCGGTAAAGCGACAATAGTCGATCGCCCCGCATCCGAATTTCATCTTCAAAACCGGCTTGCGCTCGGCTCCCGAATCCTACCAAAATCCCAACACTCGAGCTTCGTAAATGGCAACAACGCAAGCTACCACTGCCAGCGCTCGCGCTACAATTGAGGCGTTCCACGCGAGACTTGCTGCGGCAGAGAAGCAACAATTCGAATCCTGGGCGCAACGGGACCAACAACAATTCCAGGACATGTACAGTCCATGCAATTCTTCGTCTACATTCCACGATCTTCAGTGTGGGCACCGGATCCAGACTGAGTACACTGCAAGTTGTGGTGGGCTCTGTGCACACCCTGTGCAAGGCTATCCGTTCGTTTGTCCGACTTGTCTCATCGACGTGGTGCGCGCAGAAGTAGCTCTCGAAGGGCTTAATTTGAAGCTGAATCATGACGATGCAATGGAGGGGAGCGAATTGAGTCAGGAGTTGGAAGTGCGCAGAGTCGCAGACCAGTATATCGCAGCATTGCTCCGAAGAGGCCACCGCGCGTGCAAGGCAGTGTCTAAGTTTGATGAACCGCGTCTCCAGTTCTTTGACCAGTTTATGCGACAGGATGGCTTTGGTGGAGTAAGAGACGAGGGCGATAAAGAGGAGCCAGTGACGCCTCGTAAACGCCCGGGCATGGCTACGAGAAAATCAACCAGGCAAAGCGGCTCGGACCAAACCCCTCGAACGTTGGACTTTTGTGGTTCTACCGTCGTAAGTGCCGCAGAGAGGAAAAAGAGGAGTGAGACGAAGCAAGAAGCAACTAAAGGCACCATGGATGGAAATCCTAGTCAGTCTGCTGAGACATGGGTTAATCTTCCTCCTGAAGGCGCGGCGACAGAGGCCGTACGCAAGGCCATGGAAGCTTTCAGTCTACTCTAAGCTCTTGAGGGAAGAAAGCTGTAAAAGCTGTTAAAGATTCTACAGTGGTTCAACAGATAGCTGCGAAGAGAGTAACCACAACACAGAGGCAGGGCAACGCTGTGGTTCGATTTCAAGAAGCGAAGCAGTTGCAGTGGGGCCGAAAAAGCACATTGTCCTGCACTCGCCTTGCGGCTCAAGTCATCGATCAAACCGGTGAAGCAACAACATGGGCATCGGGTCCGTCCATGCAAGGAAAGCCATTGGCCGCATGTTCTCCAGACACCGAGGTAAAGGAGGATGTCGGCTTAAATTGTCCGAGACGTTCACGGACATGTTGGCGGAGGATCGAACTGCAGCCACCCTCGGCATCCGAACAGTGATGGTGTGTCGAACACCAAGGCCATTAATAGCGTGCCTTGTTAAGGCCGAGTTCGGACAGAAGGCGAAGCGAAGACGTCGCCTAAGTGTCGAGGATGCGAGGATGCGAGGATGCAGGAAGCAAGCATGCCGGGGCGAGGATGTGTTGAGACATCCGTGCGCAGCGAGTCCATGATGATGTCAGCACTTAGTCGTTCTCACCCGGATAGATGCTTCCCGCACTACCCATCAACACCACGCACGCCTTGTCCTTTGTTCCAAGATCTGCGAACCATCCTCTCCACTCTCTGCTACTCGTCTAGTTTGTCGCCGAAGTTGCGCGATGGCTCGTGACGAGAGCGTCAGTCGTGCATGGCTGGGTAGCGATAGCGATGAATCAAGGTTTAACAGGGCCCCTCCCACCACCCATTGTCATAACGCTATGAGCGCTGTCGATAAATCTTGCGAAATAACTAGCGGCTCGGGTACGACCCCTTTGTGGAGCCAGCTCAATGCGAAACATGGACACTGAGGCTCCTGTTTGCCTTGGCCCTGCTCCCAGGCTTGCTTGCTCGCCTATCCCGCACAGCCATGTTGACAAGAACCTGATAGCACAGCACAACGCTTGACCTTTCCCCCCCCCCCCCATCCCCCCTTTGAATCAGGCTTACCCATAAACCTTGTGGGTCCCCTGGCTGGCGTCAAGATTAACGCTTGAGCCAGAAAAGCTATGGACGCAGTCAAGACACAAGGCCTCAGATTAACTCTCCAAGGCTGCGGGTTGTTTGCATTGGAGATCTTCATGGGCTGCAAGACCTGGGTTAAGGAGGCTGCTGTTCGCCCTAGGGCGATAATCCCATTCTAGGGACCGCTATGACCAGTTCCCAAAAGAGCGGTCGGGCAATCGAGCCGCTGTAGATCGACAGGCATGCGTCGTGGAAGGATCAAAGTATACTGACCCTTCTGGCTGTTAGCTTCCCTAAAGTCGGCAAGTCTAAGCAGACCAGATGACAACCAGCCCGGTTATTTGCCGCAATAACATGTTTTGGACCCTGGAGCATCTGTGGCCTGGCGACGCCAATACACTACCGTGTTTCGTATGCCACGTGTGATACTGCGGCTTCCCGCTTCCGGTCTTGAACTGCACGTTGGAAGTATGTATACACGCTATTAAGAACAAGGGACTAAACAGCGGGTCTTCCGTACCCACTCACGTTTGCTTTCGCAATTTCATCTGCATGTCCGGGGAGTACGCAAACAATACCACCCATCTCAATGCTTACAGCCTATCCATCTTACGGCTCTGCAAAACACTGATGCTCATCGGAACTGCCATCATTTCCCAAGGGAATTAAACTAACCATGGGAGCAAGTGGCTAAAGATGATATACATATGTACACACGTTCCCGTTCGACAGGGAGTGCGTCGTGACATGCTGTTGATCAATCCATTGGCGTTTGAACTAGCCCTGCGGTAGACGTGAACCCCACATAACACTAAAGAGTCATTGGCTCCTTCACTATGTACTTTCGGACCGGCCTATACATGCTGCTCCTGCCCTCGATGTTTCGGCCTTTGAACCTGAGGCTTAATTGCCATCTCGCTCCCCTATTCTACAAGTCCAACATACAAGTCCGCTGACCTTAACATGGACGTCAACAACCAAGGTTCTCATAGTGGCAGCCTTGTGGCTCGTGCTGGAGGACTCCATCCTCCACCAGAGGTTATGCTCAGCTGGCCGAAACCAAATTATATCGACCCCGAAGAACGAGGATGGGAGGCGCCAATTGTCCTCATGGTTTTTCTCGGAATAACCTTCCTCGTATACGTGGCGCGAATGTGGGCACGACTTGCTATATCCAAGAACATCGGACTCGATGATATCCTTATGAGTATCGCCATGTTACCGTTATTTGGACTGACAATATCAGCTGTGCTTGGTAAGACCCTCGCTAGTCTGCTATAATGTGTGCTCATAAGTACAGGTATCCGAATCTACGGCTTTCAGTGGCATGTCTGGGATCAAACGTCGGAGACTCTAGTCACCACGCGAAAGGTACACCAACGCGCTTCACGTTTTCCTTTCTGCACTCACTGACCTTCTAGACCGCCCTTTCTATTGAACTCAACTACATGCTATCCACAACACTGATCAAGGTCTCAATCCTCTGCTTCTATCGCCGTATCACTGAACGCCTCACGAACCAGTTTGTCTACTGTAAGCAGCATCTGTTGACTTCGAACAAAATGCAGATTCTAATTTTGCATGTGTGAAATAGGGGTGTACGGTACCATCGTCTTCTGCATCCTGTACGGCGTCGTGTTCACTTTTGCCATTCTCTTCACCTGTACGCCGGTTGAGGGATTTTGGCATTACTTCGACGTAACATGGAGGTTGCAGAACACTCTGACCTGTCGCGATGAGGGAGTACTCATTGTGTCATGTGCAGCGATAAGCTGTGTCCAAGACTTTATCATCTGCATGCTTCCCATTCTCCTGATATGGAACTTGCAGATCAGCAAGCGTCAGAAGCTTGCACTGTGCGGCATCTTCGGCATAGGACTGATCACTTGCTTTTGTGGCATAATGCGTACTTACTATGCCACGAAGTTATACTTTCGTAAGGACACTATCTACCCGATCGTATGGCTCGAGAAGCTGACACTCTTAATGCAGTCACCTATGATATCACTTGGATCGCCTACTACGGCTGGGTCTGGACAACTCTCGAAGCGCAGCTAGCAGTCATTTGTGCCTCTGCTCCTTCTCTCAAGGTCTTCTTCAACCGCTATCTCACCCAGTATACCACAGGCTCTGGATACACTGGAAGCCTAAGCCGCGGCAAAACACTCGAGGTCTCGTCGAGATTAGCATCGAACGCCTTCGTTTCGAAGCACTCGCAATCTTCTACACAGCAGTCTCAAATTCATGGCGGCAATACCCCTGATGAGGCAATTTCTCTGGGAGGTATACATGTCAATCACAAACTACAAGTCAGCATTGAAGAGAGGGATGACCGTAGTCAAAAGAGCTATACTAGCACAAAGGCGTTGACTGCGCTGCCAGCATCCCATCAAGGGCGGCGAGATAAAGTGGACTGGGCTGAGGGCTACAGGAGCGTGCGAGCTGCCTTCCGACCAGGCAGTAGAGGACCCTCAGCAACTCAGGCTCGTGAGGGCGATGTCGAAACCGGTCACGGTGTTTGAGTTTAGAGCGTCTTCGCTGCGTTTGCCCTCTTCTGCGCATTTTTGTACAACATTTCCCTCACTTCGGAGCCATATACCGTTGCATTTCCTTTCTGCCGGCGGCGCATGATTATACATTCGATGAATTTCCGAAACTACACACGCATTTTCCAGACCTTCAATGCTCAGAGGAGGAGAGGACGATTGCATGGACGACATATTCCTGGGCGGTATTTTTGAACCACTTTTAATACACATAGAGACTGTATATACCCCGCGATTCATGACCTAGCGCTCAAGACATCTTCTTTCTCATCTTCCACAGCATTAGAATTCTAGGAGACTCATAACACGATCATTACGGGGCAACATAGTCAGTATGCAAGGGTCATGCGGAAAGCCTCAATGCCGGAACATCTGGTCAGCACTGTCGGGAGAGCGGCAGAGTACGTTCGTCTTGAGGCCAATGGTTAACGGCGTTTGACTAGATTGGATGTGGTGTGAACTGTTGATCCGGAGACTAATGTGGAGAGAAAAAGTGCCGCCGCGAAACCCCCGAAGCATGTGGGTTGGAAGGGAAACAAAGTCCGTGAGGAAATACACGTGTGTTTATGTCGGTATCTTGCTGTTCGCAAAGGAAAGTCTATACCAGTAACGTCGATATGGGAGAACTGCCTGAGCAGCAAAATGGCAAAATGGCAAAAAGAAAAAGAAAAAAGGAATCAAAAAAGGTCCATGCTTCGATAGTCTACAACTACGTTTATTGGGATGTGCCATTTAAACTCGACGCCAACTACCTGGTCTGCTCCAGTAGCGCCTGTCTAACAGCTTCGACGTCTTGCTTGGTGCCGCATAGCAAGCCGCCGCGCTCATCGGTATCTGCCACATGCGTCTCCAAGACGGGCTTCCCAGTCGCCGAGTCGAGCGCCGCACCGCCAGCACACTCGACAACGAGTGCTATGGGCGCTAGTTCGTAGAGCCGACGGAGCTTTGCTTTGCTCTGCGCGGTGACGGGCGAGATGTAGATGCCGTGGCCCTTGACGAGGGCGTGAACGACGTCTGGGACCAGACCCCCGCTATATCGTAGCGTGTACTTTTGCTGGATGAAGCGCGTGATGAGGGACATGTATTTCTCGTCTTCGGCTGCGGCGCGCATGTTTGCTGGGGCAAAGTAGCGCGTCGTGATGTTTGCTGGTGGGGCGAGTTGCACGTCTTGCCGGATTACTTGCATGGCTCCGGAGTCGGAGTAGCCTACTTCGAAGCAGGTGCCTGGGGTATTGGGCAGACGGATGGCGACGATGGCTGTGGTGCGGGGGCCCAGAACACCGAGAATAGAGGCGATTTGGTGGGTAGAGGGTGGGGAGTTGAGGGCTGAGGAGCCGGTCCATATGCCGATGATGGTGCCTACGCTCCAGTTGGGGGCGATGATGGAAGAGCCGTCGAGCGGGTCAAAGGCCAGTGTGTATTGCTCGCTGGTTTCTGAGCTATTACTCGTTTTTGATGTTTTTTCAATTGGGTCTTCTTCGCTGCTGGCCGTCACTATGCTGGGACAGTCATTGATCGTCTTCCGGATGGCTTCCTCGGCGAGTACGTCGACATTGAGTTGGTCATCGCCAAAGGCATTGGCTGTGCCAACTTGCGTTACGCTAGGCGATGTGCGCAGGTGGCCTGCTATGGCGTGCACTGACTGTAAGAGTGATGGCAGGACAGAGTCACGGAGCTGGGTATGTGATTCCGGTATGAGATTTTGGAGATGCGTCGCAAGGTCGGTGGAGGATGCCATGTTGAAGGTTTGCACTCTGGGTTGGTCCAATTGTCTATCTCTTGGGAACGGGTTGGTGGTTTGAACGCTGTATGAATATTGTTGATGTTTAACATGCGGAATGGTTGTGAACAGTAAGAAATTCTCGTCCTACTAGTGCTATCTACCCATGCTGTGACGTCGTAGTGGAGTTGAAGTCGGTAGCTCCACCAAATCCCTGCTTGCTCCATGCCCTTTCGTGGCTTCCTTTGTATTCGCGACTTGAGCTCTCAGAATTGAAACTAGCGATGTTTTGCTCGATTAGTCTGATTTTGGCCAATGCATACGAAGTCGTACGGTTTGCCGTGGCCTACCGTTACTGTCCGACGCGCGGGGCAATGAATGGTACAGTGGGGTAGCTAAGAAAGCTATTTTCCCGTCATGCGAGGAACATGTCGGACGCGCTTTCTTGTAAATTTTATCTTATACCTCAGAAACTGAGTCAAGATTGTAATCCTTCTTAGTTGTACATTACCTTGTTTTAATTCAACCCACAAACGCAATGCCGCAAATTCTCAAGATCGCAGCCGCGCAAGCCCGCACCCTCTCCACAACCGCAGAAACCCTGTCGGCTCTTGAGGCTACCACCAAACGTGCCGCAGCCCAAGGAATAGATGTTCTTCTCTTCCCCGAAGCATATCTGGGTGGATATCCTCGCACTTGTTCTTTTGGTGCTGCGGTTGGTGCACGCGCGCCTGAAGGCCGCGAACAGTTTCTACACTATTTCCACGATGCTGTCGACATGGGAGATACGCCAAGTGGCGCCGGCGAAGATTGGATTGACCGAAAGCTGGAACTGCCCAGGGGAAAGGAATACAGAGGTGACGGAACGAGAGAGGAACTGGAGAGGATCGCAAGGGAAACGGGCGTGTTTGTTGTTACGGGGCTGGTGGAGAAATCTGGCGGGACGCTGTACTGTGGATCAATGTTTGTGGATCCGAAGAGGGGTGTGTTGGGTAAGAGACGGAAACTGATGCCGACAGGCAGTGAGCGGTTGGTATGGGGAATGGGCAGTGCGAGTACCCTGAGGGCGGTGACGACAGAGATCAAGGGCGTGAAGTTGTGCATGGGGTCAGCAATTTGCTGGGAGAACTACATGCCGTTGCTGAGACAGAGTCTGTACAGCCAAAACGTCAATCTCTGGTTTGCGCCGACAGCAGACGCACGCGATACCTGGGCGGCGCTCATGCGCACCGTTAGCTGCGAGGGGCGCTGCTTCGTTATCAGCTCAAATCAGTGCGTTAAGAAAAAGCATTTGCCTGAGTGGGTATCGGGTGGGAACAAGAGCGAACCAGCCCGCTCACCAAGCATTGAAAGCAGCAGCGGTGTCGGGAGAACGATAGCGCAACAAGGGAGTGGTACTGCGCGACGACGAAGCACCATTACACGAACAGAGGAGGGCCATGAAATTTGTTTGCCACTCCCCAAAGGACAAGCTTCAATGACCAGCGGTGACTCATCAGCAATCGACTCTACAGAAGAGACACCAAGCATCAAGCAGCAGCCCTTCTCGCAGCCTCAATCATGGTCTTCAGATGGCGAGGAGTATGTCTGTCGTGGTGGCTCGATGATTGTATCTCCCCTCGGGGAGGTGCTTGCTGGACCACTTTGGGAGAAGGAGGACGAGCTCATTGTCACAGAAGTCGACTTTGAAGATTGCGAACGAGGTAGACTTGATTTCGATTCTGCAGGAAGCTATTCACGGATGGACAGTTTCAAGCTCAGCGTCGAAGGCCTTGACCTCAATCCGCCACCGATGTAAACAGTATGAAACACAGCAAGGGAGATGTGACGAGGTCGTTGTTCAACACTGTCTTTGTGTAAATCTAGAGTCAATGCATTCTTCACAGCGTAACCTGCCTGGCTCAAAATTTTCTTTGTATTACTTATATAACCCAACACTCCCCTCTGACTACTATGGCAGAACATTCAACCATCTATTCGACTCGACCATTCAGCTTCACAAGTGACTACAAAATGCCTCTAAACTTCATTGCCAAACATTTTGAGCCCTGCGAAGGAGCTCCAGTCCACGAGCTCGCATGTGGACACATCGTCCAAGCATCCTTCTTCACCCCCGGTGCATCCTCGAAATGCGCACCAAACTGCAAAAGTGTCAACATCAACACCACGGCCGAGCCGAAATTCCTCTGCCCAGAGTGTTACAAGGCTTATTTCAGGAGAGAGTACGATGATTTGACATGCCAGTACATTAGAGATGGATGGCGGGTCAACAAGGGTCTTGATTATACTATAAACAAACTGAAGAAGGAGTATCAGACTGGGGCCAAGAGTAAACTCAAATCCAGCCAGATGAAGGAGATCGACTGGTTGAACTACGTTGTCATGGATTGGGGCAGGTGGGACGAGGTGTGGAAATCTAGCTACAAGACGAAGGTTGAGTCTGAGGGGCGACGAGCATGTAAGGCTGTTGAGTAGGACGGGTAATGGTGGAGGGTGTAGCAACGAGCACGTTTCGATGGCATGGGACTGTATGGGACTAGTGAGGATGTCTGTACAAGTAGTGGACTTGCAGCTTGGCTTTGTAAAGGTTTAGTGCCGAAGTAGCTTTCCTTTGATCTTTGCTCTTACGGCTGCTTACAGTGTTCTAAGAACAACAATGGCTAGTCATACACTACTTAGTTCAGAGACAATAAAACCGAACGAGACGTTGACATTGGTCAGGTCAATTACTAAAATCCAACGAACTGTAACAAACTGGTTCACAGCGTTCGGCTGCAGCTTGCCGAGTCCTTTACCGTCCCGTAATCCCGGATTTTGTAAGCGACGCATAATGCTTTCGATTGATCAACACCCCGCAATCTGATATTATCCTCCTTAACCGGGGCATCTGCTAACCCATCTTGCATATGTTCCGCCCACACCACATGATGGCGTTTGATCGTCATGGTCGCCGTGACCAATCGTCCTTTGCGCTGCATGCTGTTGGGTTCGCTGATTTCGACGGCGGCCCGTTGTCCCTGTAAGCATGTCGGTACAGGCTCAGGGTGGCACAATGCATGTGTGTAATTAGCCCAGTGCGGAGAGATGGCGACGTACAAGGCTTGCAGCTACCCCAACAATTGTGCTCGAACGCGCAGGCAAGCTTTGTTTAAGTGGAAGCTTGGGACCCTGCGATATTGCTTGGTGAATCTTGTCCGTCACTTTTTGCCTTTCCCTTTCACTTTTTCTGTTGAGCTGGTGGTGTCGCACTATTCATTTGACGTAAAGAAGCGCAGCTGTGAGGCTATGCATGTTGTTTGAGTAGCTATGGCGACAATAATGACTGCGGACGGGCCCGACCAGAAGGCTTCTGTGGAACACATTTCAGAAGACAGAACCCAGCCTACAACACTTGAAGCGGGTACGTCCAATGACGGGGTAGGGCGAAAGTTGCAGCCACCACCACTGGTGGCTGCTATGACTGCCGAGGCGCGGGAGCAGGCGGAGAAGCGGTTGAGGAGAAAGATTGATACGAGGTTGCTGCCTATGATCATTCTGATGTATATCATGAGTAAGTGTGGTTGATACGGAGTCGCAAAATGATGCGCCGAGTAAAACAAAAGCTAATCTTAATAGATTACCTTGACAGAAACAACATCGCGGCCGTGCGGCTGGCAGGCCTTCAGGATGAGCTTAATCTTTCCAGCGTGCAGTATCAGGTACGATGGCAGCAAACCGGTACATTTAAATCTGCAGTAGGTGTGCTGACCCAAGCCAGACAACCGTCTCCATCCTCTTTGTCGGCTATATTCTTATGCAAATCCCCTCAAATCTCTTCCTTAACAAGACTGGTAAACCTGCAATCTACCTGCCAACTTGCATGATCATCTGGGGTATCATCTCCGGGGCCACCGGTGCATGTCAAAACTTTGCTGGACTTGTTGTATGCCGTTTCTTCCTAGGATTCATAGAAGCGGCGTATTTCCCCGGATGTTTGTTCTATCTTAGTGCATGGTACACAAGGAAAGAGCTGGGTTTCAGGACAGCAGTGCTGTACTCTGGATCCCTGATCTCGGGCGCTTTTGGTGGGCTGATCACAGCAGGCATCACAAAAAACATGGATGGAACGCGAGGGTTGAGGTCCTGGCGCTGGGTGTTCATTCTCGAAGTGAGATGATTCAAGAACTGCCGGAAAGGGGATTGCTAACATTTGTAGGGTGTTATCACTGTCGGCATTGCTATCACGGCATTTTGGATCCTTCCAAACTTCCCACGCACAACATCGTGGCTGAGCGATGAGGAACGTCAGCTTGCTGCCTACCGATTAGAGGAGGACATTGGCGAGGAGGACTGGGTATCATCTGAGTCGCAAACCTTCTTCCACGGCCTCAAACTTGCCTTGCTTGATATCAAGACGTGGGTCTTGACGATCCTACTGCTCTCCATTGTCTCGTCAGCGTCGGTCACGAACTTCTTCCCAACCGTTGTGAAGACGCTTGGATACTCGAACATTGAAACACTACTACTCACAGCCCCGCCTTATGTCCTTGCCGTTATTACAACTTACCTTAACGCCTGGCATGCAGATCGGACAGGTGAACGGTTCTTTCACATTACGATTCCCCTCTGTGTTGGTGTAGCCGCCTTCATCCTCGCGGCCGCCACCTCCTCTACCGCGCCACGATACGTCGCCATGATGCTCATGGTTCCAGGTGTTTATACAGGCTATGTCGTTGCTCTGGCCTGGATTTCCAACTCGTTGCCGCGCCCACCTGCTAAGAGAGCGGCAGCACTAGCATTCATCAACGCGGTCAGCAACACGAGCTCGATCTACGCTAGTTATATGTATCCGCAGCCAAAGCAGGGCCAGCCAAACTTGACCGTACCCCTGAGTGTAGATTGTGCGACTGCGGCATTGGCCATCATCATGACAGTCATTATGCGAATTATCCTTGTACGACTCAATAAGAAGCTGGATCGAGGAGAGCACGTAGAGGGCGCAATCAACGGTGTCCCGCGTGCTGGGCAAGGTCGCGGATTCAGGTTCCTAATTTAGAGATACGTACAATATCAACGGTTTTTAGGACAGCAGGGGAAAACGAGATGCAGTTAGTAACAAAGGTCAAGTGACTGATCTCTTCTTGTTGCTTTTTTTTTGCCACCACCTCCTGATCATCTGCGTACCGCCAGACAAAACGCATGAATACTTAGACCTTGTTGTTTCGAGTTTATACAATCGACTTCACGTTTGATCTGACTTGTATCGTATTCTCTATTTTTGCTTTGGTCTAGTCGCATACATACAGAGTTTGGAAGCGGCTGGGCGTTGGCGCGACTCGAACCTTCCATAGCGTCATCGGCCCGCGCGAGGCTTAGCGCCATCACGAGTCTGGCAGAGCGCGTCGCGACTCATCGACTCTCACTCGTCCACGACCTTCCATCCCAGCAGCACATCATTCATCTGGGTTCTATTGGTGTCTTCACGCAAGTATCGCTATCGGTCCGCCTCTGTCTCGACACTTACTCTTGGCTGCTCAACAGTCATTGCGATAACCGACCCTGCACATTGCCATAGCTAGCGTTAGTTGTACACGATTGCAAGTGCCCTGTGCACACACGATGCGCTTTCACGACACCATACGAAATACGTCAACTGCTTTACCACGCCCTTGACCGCTCCCTCTGTCGCCTTTTCAGTAAGAGAAATCACTTCCTTCTCTGGATCTTCTTATTTTATCTGGACATTTCCAAGGCAACCACTTGTCGTCAGCTGATATACTGGTATATCGACAACCTTCAACCCTTACTTAGACTTTATACGTCTTGATCATGGATTTCTCAAACAGCGCTTTTCGGTCTACACCGAGTTCCAAAGTCTCAAACGACGTCATGTCTCATGCAAACCTCGTCATGGCGTGTAGATGGGGATGGACCAGCTCGCCAAGCTCAGAGGGTGGTGGCGCAAACTCACCCTTTGCCACCTCCACACAACCTTCATTATCAGCGCCCACAGTCAACAACGTAAGGTCAAAGCGATTCGCGCCGTGCCAAGGTCGTCTCTACCATCAACTCTTGTGTTCGCATCGCATCCGGACAGATTTGGTCGAAGATTGTGGTGCAAACTGTGTCGAGCCTTATGGAAATACCGTGGAGGCTGCCTTTATCTGTCATGAGTGCATTCAAGCTGAGGCAGCCAAGGTCTGGGAAGAGCGGCAAGCGCAGCACAACGCTCTGTACCCACCCATCGAACAAATGACACAAGAGCAGTACGACCAATGGTACGCCGAACACCGACAACTGGAAGCTGAATTTTCCCGTGATCAGCGAGTCTACGAGACGGAACTGAATGCCAAAATGCGCCCAAGTAATATCTGCTCCGCCATGGAAGCCAGTAAAGAGGAAATGGAGTTTGCCAACGAGCTTGACTCTTTATCACTCTCACTGATGGCCACCAATACCTCGACAGCCGATCATGCGCCGCTTCAACCTCAGAGTCGAACGCGTACAAGTTTAGCGACGGACCCAGAAGAGCAATTACACTGGGATTTGAACACCCTTGCTCTGGATCGCGGATCTTGCGGTATCGAGTATTCTGCTTCACAGTCAAATAATGGCGTGAGTTCTGCACAGCAGCTGGATATGGAAGAGCTATGGAGGAAGCCACGGAATTGAGAGTGTCAGCCATGTTCTTTGACGGACATTTGGCCTGTACAATGATTGTCTTGTTGATTAGCGATAGCATGGTCTGGCGTATGGATACGTTTTGAATGCTTGGTCATCCAGTGTAATATAGTGCTCTTGCCGCTAAGTGTGCTAGTAGATCATCGATAGATACGCACTCATTCACCCTATTCACAAATACCGAATCTCTTTGCGGTCCATGGCCTCTGAGCATAGTGATGTCGTTTGCCATTTAGATCCCCACTTATGCGCTTGACATTTGGTCATGTGCCACTGTTATGTCACGGCTCGATAACTATATTCAATGAATATATATTTGGGCTAGACAGTTTGGCAACGCGAATGAAATTCCCTATATCAGAGGCATAGAAGCAGATCATATTGCCAGTGTACGAACGGCAGGGAGGGGCTACTAAGCGCAGGCGCAGATAGAGGGGTAAGGCCAAGCTTCTACCCCACTTGCGAATGAAATCTCAACATGCTTCCCCGCTTCTATACAAACAATGCCAACGAGAGCGTAGACGTAGTGCTGCATCATGGTTAGCATGCGTTATTTACGATCAATATCAAAATTCTTCCATCAACTATATATCGGAGCCTTGGCGCAATGGTAGCGCGTTGGTTTTCGGCCTTGAATGCCTGTTCACCAAAGGTTGAGGGTTCGGTAAGTTCACTCATTCGCACCCGAGTTCGAATACAGTTTCTAACATCCCCCATAGAGCCCCTTGGGCTTCGGTCTAAATGATTACGGTCTTACTTTTTTGCCTTTCTTAGCAACTTCGTTAAAGGCTCAGAATGAACTTAGGTGTCGTTTCGGTCTTGTTTTTTTTATTATGTTATTACTAGTAGGCCTAGCTAACTGTGTATACTATGCAGAAACTTAGCATATGTTAACTAATCGTACTTTTTTAGACGCAGTAAGTACAGTAGCATAGAACCAGCTATCTAATGATTGCATGTTTCTACATCTTTAGTGGGGATTTTACGCTGATAGCCTTATGCTTAGTGGAAGGAAGATACAATTGTTCTCACCTCCGTATCTTGGGCACACATTACTCTCTAATAGCCAGCTAACCTATGCTTCCTCATTCACCAAGGCACTACGTCAAAGCTGAGCCCAAGCCTTGGAATCAGTCTCGCATGAGATGACGTAACAAAGCTTTACGCATTCACATCAGATCAGGTGGCGGGGATATGTGATGACGAAGAGGGAATGGAGCCTAGCGCCTGGGGCTGGCCCTGGTACTTGGATCAGACTGCCAGCTGCTCCACCAGATCAATCATTATACTACTACTGTTTTGAACATCTGTCTCTTTTACTCAGACATGGCTACCTGGGCCACGACATCCGGTAGCTCAATCCATTCGGTCAGCAGCGCGTACTTTCTCCGCCCACAGTGCGTATGTATGTATGTATAATTTTAACGTCCCAGTAAAAACCTCCTAAGGGGCATGTGGACGGGCGAAGCCCGAGGCTTACAGTGGTAGCGCACTGCCTGGTTTTCCTAGTCTATATAACGGATTGAGCGTTGTCTTGTAGTGGCTGTCTCGCCTGGAAGACGGCCGTTACAGATTGCCAGGTGGGCGGTAGCCCCTGTGGCTGTGGACGTAGCCTTAATTACAGACCTAATAGGTCGTCAAGTGCAAAAGGAGCAAAACAGAGGGTGAAGTGAGTATCAAGAATGAGCCTAGCAAATACAACCGAGGGCTAGAGTAACCAAGAACAAAAGGGAAAAGTTACAGGGATGTGGTCAGCCGTCACCTACATTGCGTAGAGTTCCCGGACGCATTGCGCGATGCGATTGAGTCAAGCCTGCGGTACCACTGAGGTCTGGTCCAGACCCTGCCCAGCCCAGAAGAAGCCCCTCGCGGACCATACGATTAGAACAAAAAATAAAACAAAACCCTCGATTCGCAGAGTTTCTCTGCCTGATGATAGGCCCAAGGCCCATTAGACTAGTCGAACCCCTGACAATTTATGCCGCCTGTCAGTCACCAGGAACTAAAAGAACATGGCATCGATCTATAAGAGAGCAATCCGTCACTACTGCTAGGGCTTACGGCAGCATATACGGAGCTCCTCATGCTTCTCCTTCTCCTTCTTCTCTCCGACAATGTCACTCAAGAGATCTGGTATAAGCAGAAGCGAACCTGCAGGTCTCAGTATTGACATTGGACATCGACCAATCCCGGTATCATCGCGGTCCAGCCAAAGACAGCCCATCATGCGGCACTGAAACGTATTCCGCTTACAGCTACTAAGGACTTTGGTTTGTAACTAGAGCTGGCAAGCAATAGTTCTAGTTTAGAGTTACGTGATAGGTTGCTTTACTAGCTTTTTAACGCTCGAACTGAACTAAACTAAACTAAATTAAAGGATAGCTACCAAACTCGTCCTCTAGTATAGCGCCTAATACAGACTAGCCGGGCCTACTAGTAAAAAACACTTAAAAACGCCAACTAACCTGAACTGTGAACTGGAACCAAACAGGCCCTTAGCTGCATATTACAATTGCTTCTAACGGCTTCTTAATACACGATAATACGTGTTTTAATTAGCCCAAAAACCTTTACTTTTATTGATCTAATCTCTACCAAGATATCAGGAATCTCCTTTTTTTGCTAGCGCAATATCACGTAATTAAAACTAAAATTCTGTAGAAGATTTCTCTCTTAGATTAGATAAAAGAAATAGCATGTAGTATGTAGAGCAGCTAGCAACTAGCAGCTAGAGCCGTCATTAGTAATATATAGGTAAAGCTGCGCCCCCCTTTCAGCGCTGTTTATCGGCTGTCAGTATAATTGTAATTCCAGATATCCCGATGTGCATTGCGCAGTGGCGTTGTATGAGCTCGATCAAACCTCACTCCACCTCCTCCATACCACCGCATAGATTGATATGGATACCCGGAGTCTTTTATCACGTATGATGAAGCAGTACACCCACTCCTATTCACTGGGAAGTACTCGAATCCACCTTCCACAAACAGCAGCCTTGTGTTGACCTTGAAATGGCGCAAAGACAAAAAAGGCCAGGCCGCAAATGGTGACGGACATCAAAGCCTTGTTCCACAAGATCCCTCAAGGGCGCCGAAGTCACCGTCCTCTTATGCTGCCTAGATGGCCTCGTCGTGCATCGCGGATCTCTCAACCAATCTGTCCGCTTCATCATCGAAGACTGTCTTACAAATCTACAAAATTCACAAAAGCCCCTTGTACCACTTAAGAATGGCGCTCGTACCTCGGTTTAGGATCCGTCATTCGCATTTACCAGGCCATGAAGTCAGGCAATATGTAAAAGATTCGGGCAAGACCCTACGGGGGACATACATACCCATACTGTACAAATTGCCTGAGACAGGTGAGGAATATGAAGTAGCTGACAAATATCGGGCTGCAAAACCGGGATACACTTCCTCCGACGGACACGTGCGGTGCTAGAGATTTGGGAAGGGAAAGCTGCTAGAGTCGGATTCCAAGACTCGAAGTGAACCTTGCGCTTGTTGAGTTAAATAGGATGATCACGTCAGAAGGGCACTATAAACTTGGTCTAATCGCTTATGCATTCCATTCAAAGTTAATCATTATGCAGTGCGTGTCGTCGTCATCTGTACATGTTTCCTAATTGTCACACTCGGATGTGCAGACCACCTAATATCAGATAGACGTATATACACTGTCCATACAAAAAGCACTGGACAGAAGCATGAGAGAAGGTGCCATCTCTCCATTCCCATGGTTTCCCATGTGCCTTGGCATGTAATTCCAAACCAATAGTGGCGTTGGGATATGGCACGACGGCGGCTGCTTGGCATAGATGCGGTGCGTCATAAGGATAGCGCGCCGTAGCCAAAGTGCGGTAGCGAGTCTCGCGTGCATTTTGTGATGGCGCATTTCCGATCTTCCACAGGCCAGACTGTGTCCCCGGGCACAGTGATTCGTGAAGCTAGTGGCTGGGACGGTGCCTAGCGTGGCATTGTGGCTGCGCTTGGCTTCATCTCCGCCTCACGATGTTCCACATAATATGATAGGTGCGCTCATATGCGTCTGCTCTCTCGTCTTCAACGAACTTTATTCTTCTCGCCCTCGCAATTGCGTTGCATCTCTAGATCTCTGCTCGGATCGCTCTGTTATGGAATCGAACTAACGTGTGTATTGCCAATACTAGACGAAGGTGCAATGTGGGCGGAACTTGGTCTTGTTACAAGCTCGATATGATCTGTCGGTTGTGTGAGTGGGCAAGCTGATCCTGTGCGGTCGATGCTGCCATATTCTAGATCGTTGTCGGGAATTCTCATCATGTGCGCAGAATGGCGTTTTGATTGCTGACTGCTCTTTAGAATACTTGACAGAGGCGGTGTGGCATAACAGAAACGCGGAGTCGACATAGGTGCTGGGCCCAAGACAGACTTCAAGAGCGGTCTCAGCGTGGCTGTGCATGCGGCAATGATGCAGGAACCCGCTTCGATTGTACTCCACATGCAAATGTTAACGGCATGCCAAAAGAAGTCGCCAATTTTAAGGACGCCCTGTATATATTTGAATCGTATCATAGAGCAAATGGTGCCGCTGTTGCATGTTAGCGCGAAGTTTGAGAATAGCTTCGTGAGACCGTACAGTGTTGCTATTATCAAGATGATGCCAACTGAGATTTTAGTCCGTCGCTCCATGCGGGAATCCCAGAGAACTAAGACCGGCATAATAAGGAAGATGGCATCCGTGAGGGTATTGAATGCAGCTGAAGAAAAAGAAGAAGAAGAAGTAAGGTTAGCTTCCTGTAGGTCATGAACGAGTGGATAATCATCGTACCTTGTTGGTAGGCCATGAATAAATCGAGGCCAAGAGGTGAACAGTCCTGAATTAACTGTCGTATAAGGTATTCATCCAAATCCGGTCCACATCGAAGGAAGCAGTAGAGGTAGGTTGCGACTGCGGACACGACGCTGATAGTGATTGCGACGTATAGTAAGATCGAATGGCCTCTCTTGACCACGATGCGGGCGAAGAAGATGGCAATCGAGACCTTGATGAACATCATGGACAAGACGTAAGAGGATTCAGCTACAGTAGCAATCTACAATGGTTAGCTGTGTTGCAAGAGAAAATTGTGCGATTTGGTAGTACCTTCATTAGTTTTTTCAACTGATTGAAGTCAGCTATAACGGTGCCACCGCCGTGTGCAGCGACGTAAAGGACTGCTCCACAGTATACAGTGAATACCATCTGTTCATATTAGGAGCCGTGGAGATTGAACAAGTGCAAAACTCACTCCTGCCAGTATCATACTGCAGTCGTCCCAGCCAAAGTTGGAAATGATAAAAGTGCGCGTCCACACTCTCAGCGATATAAAGATCCATGCGAGGACCAGAAAGGCAATAGTGCTCCTGTATGCATGCTGTATTGCCCGTGGCATGTCGTCGGGACTGTGCATGTCCATGTTGCCGTGGCTGCCACTTTGGACTCAGATCAAAAGGCACGTTGCTGTGTTGGATGGGTTGGACGATGAAATGTGTGTGGGAGCAAGATGCGAATGTCTTGCAGGAAGGGATGGCAGATACCGAGACAATACGACAGGACAGCGACTTCCGCGGCCCCAAGGACAGTTGAAACGATACATATCCGTTGCAGAAGAGCGGAGAATTACTCCTAGAGAATGCACATGGGGTGTATGCAAGCTAGGTCGAAAATGGCGAAAAAATGAGCAGAGAGTGATGCGGTAGGCTTAGAGAAGCCGGCGTCCGTAAAAAAAAGCAATAGTCAACAGGGCCTCTGAAGCTGCGAAACTGGGTCCTAGAGGAAGCTATATGCAGCGTGGGCAAGTTTAGGGAAACTATCCGTATGGTCTAGGCAGGGATGTACCGAATGATGACTGAACGGTGCTAGGGTGCCAGGCCTGGACTTGCATTGGACGCCATGTCCAGATGGCGTTGAAGGAGCATCGACAGCTCCGGCTCACCAGATTGGTCGCGGATGAAGCGAACACGAAGCCAATCTTGATCTCGGTCTAGTGCATCGTGAAACCGCAGCGGGACGGGCAGACACGCACCCGATCAGCGTGACTGGGAGTGGTATGATCTTATATGGTCCTTTGCGAGCTCCGTGCCCCGCGGAGAGGAAGCGCGTGTGGATGAAAATATGCAACAGCTCAATTTGGTGATGGTGGTAGTGGTAGTGGTAGTAGTAGTGGTGGTGGTGGTGGATGGATGGATGGATGGATGGATGAAGGAATAGTGGGGACAAAGGGGAGACGCGCTTGTACCTGACCGGCTCCAGTCATTTCGCCTGCGCCTAGGCCGGCAGTTCTTCCACCAGCACTGCACAACGTCGTCTCGTCCAGCAAAACGCGTATTACACACTCAGCATATGCAAGCCAGTGGAGCTTTGCAAACTCCGTCCGTGTTCCCGAGCTGCGGGTAGGTCCGCATCTGGTTTCCCTGTCCGCCGCGGCTGTCAACACCCGCACGTCATCTGTACCTCGTCACCATTCAAGCCTAGTCTCTCTCCACTACCTTCATGCACACGCAATCTTGACAGGCTTAGCATGATGAGATCTAGATTCCACGTGCTTTTTTGGAAACACCATACTCGCCCCTTCAGTTCCACCATCCCTGAACCTTGCCAGCTGTGCAACCTGCGTCTGGTCGCCTATCTCGATTCGTGACGCGCGCCAACTCCAACAGCCATGCCACCTTCACTTCGCCGCCGGGGCCAGCCTCATCACATGTCCCCAACCTCCGAGGCAGATGATACCGACAATGACATGGACCTCGGCGTCCGCCAAGAAGAGCACGATGTGGACGGCCAAGGCGAAGACGAAGGCGAAGGCGATGAGCTTGTGGGTCTTGAAGACGAAGAGGAAGGCGAGGAAGGGGAAGAAGAAGAAGAAGAAGAAGAAGATGATGATGATGATAGAGATCTCGAAGAAGACGAGGAAGCTCTCGTCTCTCCCTCTCAAGCCGCCTCACTTCCCAATCTTGACCCGCCACCACCGTATCTTCGTGAGATCAGCACTTTGGCTTCATGGACTGTGTCCTCTTCCAAACCAGGCTGCTCAATACCCCAGCTGCGCCACGCTAACACCAACCTTTTCTGGCAGTCGGATGGTCCACAACCGCACTACCTCAACATCCACTTTTTCAAGCTTGTCCGCATAGTAGGGCTCAGACTGTATCTTGACTTTGAGCAAGATGAGAGTTATACTCCAACTCGAATCATCTTTCTAGCCGGCAGCGGTATGAACGATCTCCAGGAGTGGGGGGAGATGAGACTGGAGAGCCCAAGAGGCTGGGTCTGGGCTGATTTCTCCGGCGTGGGTGATGTGGATAGTGAAGGTGACGATGGCGATGGTGATGACGATGACGGAGACGGCGATGAACAAGGCGCTGCCAGCAATACCCACGGCCAGAGAATGCTCATGGGAGCATCACCACTTACAAATGGCGGTGCAACAGCCCACCACGATGCCTCTTCTGATTCGGAAAACGCCGCACCCTTGACCCGCCACCACGCAGACTCGCAGTTCCACACCCCTGTGCAAACTCAAACTCAAACCCAATCCCAACCCCATCATACCCCCCTCCCGACATCCTCTTTTGACCATCACCACCAGTACAACCAACACTACCACTCGACTCCCTCTCTCCACCCAACATCCACCCCTTCCCTCCCCCGGCCTTCCTCGCACTACCCCCGCGCCCCATTCACCTCCCTCACCCCCTCGCACCCTACAAACCCCTACCCACGCCGGGCCCCGCCCCCACGCCGCCCACGTGCCCCCAAGATGCCCACTCTGCGCGCGCACCTCCTCCAGATCAAGATTCTCGAGAACCACCAGAACGGAAAGGACACGCATCTACGCGGCCTGCAGGTTTTTGCCCGCAACGACGAGGATGTCGGGGGCGTGGCTGCGGAGAAGCGGAATAGAGTTGCTGCCACGGGGAAAGATATGCATGTCGTTCAGAGTGAGACGAAGAAGAAGAGTAAGAAGACGACGACGGCGACGAGGGAAGAAAAGTTCGAGTTGGGGAGTGGCATTGGGATTGGGGCATTGAGTAGGAATGCGTGGGATGCGTATGGTGGTGATGTGCGCTGAGGCTACTATATACATACATACATGCACGCATATACTTCTCCATGCGTGTTTGGCTGGGTAAAGTTCCATATCCAGTACTGCAAAGAAAAGAAAGTATACCGTTTATCTCCAATAGTAATGATGCAGACAGTATGGTACATAGGTTGTTGTAGCATAGAGACACATTGTAAGTTGAAGAGAAAGAAAAAGAAAAAGAAAAAAAGGGAGGGGGAAGGGGATATGCTATTCGTTCAAACATATATTCATTCACCAACAACCATTTGCCCGGATATAAACCCATCCCGGCCATTGCCATTATCATATCCCTATCCTAGCCGACCGACCCTATTGTGAAATATGAATAAAACATCCATGCTGTATTCTCAAAACTTTTTTCGTCTTCTTCTCCTGTCTTCGCCTCACGCTCAGAATAGCGTAACAAAATGAGGGGCCTGGATATCTAGAGAAAAAAAAGTTCTAATACAGCGCTCAGAAGTTGTTACATCGCGTGAAAAAAAAATCCACCCTCCTACGTAGTTGAAGCTTGGCAGCGGGGTATCAACCAGACTTTGGTTCTCCGCTGCCTGGCAATTGCCTCTTCTCCCTTTCTTGATTGACAAGTTCCTTGATAGCAACGCCCTGACCCTCATCTGAAACAACCCATCACCCTTGTTCAAGGTGTTGTTGATGTCTTTGGCTCAGGTTCCGACTCGGGCTTTGCCGATTCGGCATCTGTTTGATCCCTTTTGCTTCCCCTCTATTGCTTACTTGAGCCGTGGCCGTTCATGTTTTCCTTGGCCTTCTCAGCCACATCCTCCTCATTGTCCTCATATGCTTGTTCAACCTTGTCGCCAGCCTCTTCCGCCTTGGCAACCACCTCCCTAGCAATCTGCTTTGCTTTTTGAGCCGAAGCCTCAGCACCTTCGTCAAGCTCCTGCAGCTTCTGACTGACTCTGCGGTTGACGGTATCCAGAAACTTTTGGTTGGCCGGGCTCAGGCTACCCTGCCTCTCATCCTTGATCTGGCCATTGGCTGGTCGCCTTCCACGAATAGCATCCGTGGTCCTGTTCACACCCGAGGAGAAGGCATCTTCAGCTGACTTGTCCAAGGACTCGAGTTTGCGCTCTACTTTGCGGCTAGCATCGCCGGCAGCATCAGAAATTGTGCGGGGCTTCTGGTCGCGCTTAGTGTTGGGCGACGAGCGGCGGAGGTACGACTTGAAAAAGAAGCGCATGAAGAGGATGGTGAGGGGTGCAAGGTAGATCAGGTTCACGTAGATGGCGAAAGCCTCGCCGGAGGTGTCGACACAAGGAACAGTCTGGTACTCGGTGCGGTAGAAGGTCCTCTCGACGGTCTCGTGGGGGTGGAGGAAGTTGTGGACTGCGTTGTGCTGAGGAGCGGGCTCTGCAGCGACTACCTGTTGCAATTGTTGCTGCTGCTGACGGACCGGCACGGGATGGCCAGGGACGGGAATGTTCTCCGCAAGACCCTCGTCACCAGCAGCACGGTAGATGAGCTTCCTGAGGAAGGCTACAGCGGCACCAGTGGCGGTGGGCAAAGCTTCCGCAGCCGACTCAGTTGCCGAAGAGACGACAGACGAGACGGTAGAGGAGACTGCCTCGGGCGCAATTTTCCGAGCAACCTTCTCAGCGACCTTGTATGCGACGGAGACGGGAACAGTGTAGGAGAGAAAGAGGTGCATGGCGGCAAAGGCGGAACCGACGAGGAATTGCGTGATTTGCAGCGTCGTGAGGGTTCGCTTGACGACATTGGGGACGCGGTAGCCGAGGGCGGAGACGGTGTAGTAGGTGTACTAGAAACGATCAGTAGGCGCCAATTTGAGCGAAGAGTAAAAATTCTTACCATCATGGCGTGGATACCGGAATTGACCAGAGCAAACATCCAGATGGGCGGGGACATGAAGCGCATGCCAGCCCACATGGACAACATGGCGCCGGCGTGGTGGTATTTCTGGAGAGTGGTGCTTCGCTTGCCCTTTGCGAGGATGATGGCCGTGTCAAGCACCTCGTAGAACTTGGAGAGGTAGAACCACCAGCCCCAGAAAGCGAGTCCCTCGTTCCAGATTCTGCCAACATCGGAGCTGTCGGGGAGGCCGTTGGCTGCCAGAGCCACGTTCGGGTTGAGACTGCTCCAAGTGTCGTTGATGTTGCTGTAGGTGACGGCGTCGCCAAGTCCGCGAGGACCGTGGATCTTGCAGAGAGCGTCAATGGTGCCAACGACGGCGTTGGGCTCACTGTAGTGGGGGAAGGAGCGCTTCAGACAGCGAATCATAGCCACGCAGGTAACGGCTGAGTAGACGGCCAGAAAGACGTTGTGGAAGATAACAAAGGCGTAGAAGGGCCGAGTCTTGGCGATTCTCCACGGCTTGTTTCCATGCTGGCGATTGTACCAGTTGACGTAGGTGACGGTGGCGAAGTAGACCGAGGCAATGGCCAGCGGGACCTTGTAGGACAGCGCGCCCTGGTAGATGTCCTCGGGAATGGGGAATGGGTTTGCAAACGTCGACTCGCCGGTCCACGGAGGTGGGATGGGCGAGGGAGCAGCATCGGGAGGAAACTGAAGGACAGCCCTCGACGGCCAGTCGCCGGGGTGCAAAGAAGGACCTGCGCCAGACATGGTGGCTCAGTGTGCGGATCGTTCAACGATGAAGTTGGAGGGTGTGTGGTTATGCGGCGGTGTGGTGAAGGAGACTCCAGGGTCTCTGGGAAGTTTTCTGCCCCTTCGGTAAAGGCGCACTGCCGAGCCGTTACGCTGAGCCGCGTCGTCGGAGTGAGCTCTTGCGACTTGGGCGCGGCTGTCGTCGGTGCAAGGCTGGTGTAATTGGTGTTGGTGCTGGTGTTGGTGATGATGTTGATGTTGTTGTTATTGTTGTTGTTATTGTTATTGCCCCGACACGCACAATGGGCTGGTGCCTTTAACGCAATTGACAGCTTCAGGGCACGAATCCGGGGCAGGGCAGACAAAATATAGCACGAACAAAGCGCACAGATATGCTCGGAGCGATCACGGATCTAGGAAAGGCGCATCGGACCGGAAGCTAGAAAGAGCAGGCAAAGGACGTGGACGGGCAGTCTGAGTTTTGCTGAGGATTTTAGCGGCGACGCAACATTTTTGGGCGAATAACATTGCTATGACGTGCCGAGGCAAGCCACAGCCGGCCTCCCACTGGACAGCGAGACCCCCATCTAGCCCGCTGCCACCAGAGGTTCGACTTCTTCTGTTTGGGATTTTCTTGCGGCTACATTAAGTCTCGCAAGGCTAACGTTATTAGGCAGGGTGAGGTACACGTTTTGCTTTGCCCCTCTCCTTTGTTGCCAAAGGGTGGTCCTGTCCAGAGTCTTGTCCAGATACCGCCAGTGTAAACGAGAAGAACAAAAGAAAGAAAAAAATGCTGCAGCATTCTGGCAGGGATTGTAGCGAACACGTTGAGGGTCCAGCCCAGGCCCAAAGCTGCCAAACGAGAGCCGCTGGGCCGTAACTGGCAAGGTGACTTGGGTACCATCAACTATGTACATGCGGGGAACATCTTCGCAGCCAGGGGGGTATATACATATCATGGACTACATAGTACATGCACATCTAAGCAGGTACATACGGCTTGATACCACAACTTCAAAACTTGGGCTTGCTACTCAGCGGAATCGGCGGGGGCTCGCCAGAGCCGCCGCTCAATTCTTTCTTCTTCGGCGGTGGCGGCGGAGGAGCCTTCTTCCCTAGTCCTCCCTGGTTGTTTGGTGGTGGAGGTGGTGTGCTTGATGACGCCAAACTGCCCACTTTCCCTGCAATCCCGTACTTTTGACTGAGCGAATTGGCCGACTTCCACCCAGACGCAACCTGCTCGCCGTGTCGTTGCTGGAAGTTGCTCGCCGTCGACGCCGCGCCTTTCAAGTCCGACGCAGACACTTTGGAAGGATCGTTCCGCAGACTGTTGGCTGTACGAAGCGCTGCTTGCTTATCCGCCCATGATGTGCCTGTCGCAGGCGGCTCCGCCGGCGATTTTGGTCCAGACAATCTCGCAAACCGGTTCTGCAGCTCATTCATCTGCGACCCATGACTAGCCACAGTCGGGCTTTGTGAGTTGACGCTCGCGCCAGAGTTCTGTCTAGGCGGCACTGGTGGTGAAGGCCTCGCACGAGGCGGTACCGGAGGGGAAGCCGTTCGACCAATGCCCAAGCCTGCGACTGATACGCCAGCCTGTCCAAGACGACCCAATGCAGCCTCATTAAGTAACGCATGTGTCGGTGTCTCTTGCTGCGTAGCCTCGTGGTATGTTGGAGGAGGGGGCGGCGCAAACTCGTCGGGGTTGGAATTCTGGCGCGGAGGGAGTCGGGGGGGAAGGCTAGGCTTTGGTTTGGCAGAGACTGCTGGAGGTGCTGGCGAAGCTGGTGAAGCTGCACCCGGTCGGAAGACTGGGGGTCTCGGTAGATGCGCCGTGCTCAATCCGGTCGTGTCAGGTCTATATGGCCCTGGAGGCGGCCTGTTAGCCTCCTCCTCCGCTCTTCTCTGTGCCTCTTCTTTCTCCTGTAGTCTCTGCTTGGCCCCTGCAGCGGGTGCAGACGCCAGCCCCGTGGTTGTACGGGCACCGGCAGCTGATGAAGAGCCTCCGCTGTAGTCGAGTCGCTTTGGTGGCGGAGCAAATGACGCCGGGTCTTTCAGTGTCGACAGAGGTGTAGATTGATGTTGTCGAGCGGCTTCTGCGTGTACATCCTTGCCCTGAGCCTTGCCAACCCAGCCTTTCTACCACAAGCAAGTTAGAATGCATGCATCCAGGGGAGGTGTGTGTTTGCATACCACTTGTCCAAGCTTGGAATCGCCATGGCCCCCTGCACCACTCCCGCTGTTGGTGCGTTCTTTCTCTGGATGCCAGCCACCCTTGGCTACGCTCTTGAACTTGTCCATGCTGGGGGGGAGTATGTATGTCGAGTTAAGCGTAGAGACGGTGTCCGCGGACAGCAGACGGTACACCACGTGCGGGCCGATGAGGTCATCAGCCAAGCAACCACCATCATGGGCCCCATGTCCGGAGTGCTCAACACAACTCGATGGCGTGTAGCAGGAGAGATTCTGTTAGAATGTCGAGTCTACTTTCAACTCGGTGGAGATCATCACCTCAGCTTCAGGAACCGTGTTGCGCAAACATGTAGCGCTCCCTACAAACGACGACACGGGACAGCACGAGCCCAAGGGCACGGGAACGCCCGCCGGACTTAAGAATGTCTTGTCCTGCAGTGAGATTGCGCCCACGGTTTCATCTCTCCGCACTACGCTCTGACACTGCTGCGGCTCCACCGCGTCTTGTTGGTGGCATCACTCTTTTCTCAGACGAGACATGCTTGCAACGACCAAGACGAGAAACGCGACCATGTACGCCCAGCATCGGCCTGACAACACATCTCAGCCAATCACGCCTGGCACCAAAAACACGCACAAAGGCATCTTGGTACGGCGGGAAGTGTGTAGGGCGACGTGAAGGCTGAGGGTCGGTACACCAACCTTTGTTTTTTCCCGTGTCGATCACTACCTACTCTTCGCTTTCGGCTGCAACACGCAAGCCCATCACATACACAAGACGGGGCATACATACATATCAACACAATGCAACAAAACAAGGCACCATCTCCATCCCAACCCGGAGAATGCAGTATTCGCTCATACTAAGCTTTGCTAGATCGACGACTGGGATGCTGGCCAAGCCCCAAAATAGCCAGTTCCGAGCCAGTGGGGTCGCCTGTCTCCAACACGTCTAGGCTGGGGCCGTGAATGGAACGGTCATCGCAGCACACAGCCAATTAGGCTGACCATCTGCTGTCGGCATGTCGGACTTGGGGCTTGTTGGCTTGACAGCCCGCAGCGTCTGCATATGGCGCCAGATAACAGCAACATGCCTGCGCCTCTTCAGCTTGGGGTGCTGTTATGTCTACCCCTCCTGCCTCACTGCCCTCTTTTAATTCCTCGTCTATTCTTTACAACCAAGTGCGCGAGACTTCTCAGCCCATCGGTCCAAGAGGCAAACTTCCCTCAGCGTGGCCGCCTTGTCTCGCGTCATCGACTGGAATAGCAAGGTCAGCCCTGATATTCCTCTCGGCCCCGCATCTCCTACTACTGGCCAGGCAGCCCACAACTAACACCATAGTGCAACTCCCACCTCGGCTATAGCAAATAATCAGGCATCTCACTACGTTGCTGTCGTCTGAGTGGTTTTGATACCCGGCACCCAACTGCAGTCCATCTGTCTGCTGCAAGCAGCGCCCGTCAGCACATCACCTCAGCCGCAATGGCTCCTCAGCAAGACGACAGGCAAAAAGACGAATGGGACCCCCCGTACTGGGCTACTCAAGACGGATTTGATGCAACCATTGTAACAACGGCGAGTTCATCTTCACCAGTAGTCATTGTGTCCATGGCTTTTTCGACGCAATCTCTCAGCGACAACGACAATTCTCAGACGAGACATCGTCCCACCATACGGCCCGATGGCTACCCATCCACGCTTCCCTGGCCACCCTATCCACTTGGCACTCCCGCTCCCGCGACCAACAGTTGGGAAACGTCTGTTTCAAGCACAGCAGCCGTTACCAAGATACCGTATCCCGAGGCCGAGACGACCTTCCCATTGTCAGGGACTGAACTCTTCCCGGGTACTAGCACAGGAGCACCATTCCCATCTTTAGTCGGCCCGTTCGGAGGTCGACCTTCTGGGTGGGATTGGTCCAAGAAGGGTGCTAGCAAGACACCCATATACGCAGCTGCCGCCGCGGTGCCCATTTTAATCCTTGCAATCATCGGCGCAATCACTCTGCTGTGTTTACGCAGGCGTAAGAAGCGTAGGGCGGAAGCTGCCGCGCAATCTGTCCAAGAAAGAAAGATGGAACCACACGCGCCCATAGTACAAGCTCACATTGCACCCTCGCCCTCACCAATACCAGTAGTGTCTGTATCTCAGCCTTACAATGCGCCGTCCAACCATCTTCCGCCGACGTCTGTTTCGAGCCAGGTCCAGCCCATCATACTGGGGCCTATTGGGTCTTCCTCGAATGGTGCCTATCTTACTGGCATGGACACTTCAGACATGGTTTCTATCACGTCGAATACCCACATTGGTGTAGACCCGTTCTCGGACAACAATAGTATCACAGGGCCGCCCCCACCATACCGACCCAGCAGCGTACCTCCGCCCAGCTTTATGACCACTTCACGACAAAGCAGCCTTCGAGTGCCCGTGAGCCCAATGTGTGCGCGTGGCATGGAGCGCTCGCCCTTTGATGATCCAGACGATTCCATGTCGTTTATGTCCGACATGTCCTTTCAGCACGACCGTTGTACTAGGGCATACTCTACACGACGATGATGAGAGTGGGTCATGTGCTATACTTTTTTTTCAGTGTACATACTATCCATAACACTCTTTTTGTGTCCATGGTTTTCCTCTCGTTTCTTCAAAATTGTCGCTGGCGGGAGGAGGAGGTCCTTTTCTTTTTCTTAGCAGGTTTGTAAGTAATCATGGTTAAGTTTAGTTCTATAGCAATAACTCGGTCATGTATTCTTGCTGTGTTTGGAATATGAAGCTACCGTGCATGTTTCAAGACTCGAGTAGCTGCCATGTGTCAGACATTCTGACTAACAGTGGCCAGCAGTTACTGCCTGGCGTTGTGCCTGCTGTTTGCTCCTACCGTGTATAATGCATGCAGCTAAACTAGGCAAGAAGCAAAACTTGGATACTGCCCACCCTTTCAACACGTACACACGTTCCGACTTGCTCTCGGACTGACATTCTCGATTTCTAACGTATTGTTTACACTTCTCTCATGTCGACTACTTCACATCATGGCACTCACATTCTTCTCTGTGGGCGCAACTAGCTATGACGTCGTTCAGACTCTCTCCCGACACAACAGCATAGGAGCTTCATCATCTCCCCACGGTTGAGATAGTTGAGCAGAGCTGGACCGAAAGTACTCCTCAATAACTGTGCGTCAACCAACCAGTTTGACCCTTTCGTCGCCTGGCACAACAATACCAACTAATCTACCTAAGAATCAAGTCTTCTTAAAGCTGCTCTTGGCGCTGACGTCAAGCATCTCGTCACAATCTCGACTACGGGTGCACTACCCCTTACGCGCCGGGCGATTGAAGCATGTATTAGGCGGCGGCCTTGTTGAAGCTGATCAGCAGCCATGTTATACAGTAGCGTCCATGAGTCACATCGACAGCTGAGCTGGCCTTGAACACGAGAGAGCTGAGCGACGGTACCTTGCATGCGAGGGCTGGCGCTAGAGTCCAAACAGGCATTGATCGAGTACTCGAGTGAGGAGTAGCTTCATGTCGTATGGAGAGATTGCGTCGCACCCTCGCCCAACCCACCACCCCCTCTGATATGGACAAACAATGAAATGGGAAATTAGGCCCTGGAAGGTCCATGACGCTTTCACACGTGTGTATCAGACTTGGCCTACTGTAGCCTAGGGGACCGGGAAAAATCACTCCTGCCGTATCCTGGGCGTTTTTCTCCGCAAAGCATATGCGCCTGGCGAGTCTAGGCTATCATTTGCCCGGCAGCGGAGAGCCCTTGGCCAAGGTTTATGGCATTTTGCATAACAGCATGACGGCTAGATTAATCGACGTCCCTCTTGGCTGATTGTCGGTCCATTGCTGACACACGAGACTTGCCAGCTGGCAACAGCCAAAGAGGGCCTTTTTTCCTTCTTTCCTGCCTTATCGGCAGATTGCTTATTCTGCGCAGTCGACGCACCTTGGATCCGACGGGGCAAAGAAGGGATTATCCAAGGCAGTGCATGACATATGCTGGTACGGTCATGGCGGTGTTGGTCGTGTGAGTGGCTGGCGAAGAGCAAAGAATGCGGATTTAGCGCATGGGCTCCGAGGCAAAGAGTCGAGCAGTCAGCCTGTCATGTCTACCCATCACCTCGTTACGGCACGCTGCATTCCCACCCCAAGCCATGGGGCAGTCGTTCCGCGTCCGTTCGTGAGTTAGGCCATGGAGGTGTATTCCTGGCCGAGACCTTTCACCTTATTCGCTACTAGTCCGGGGTTGGCTGAGTGAAGCTTCGCCCTGTGCGGCGACGACGCAAGACGATTCCTCCATGCCTCCCTCCCTGCCGTCACCACCCAATGATGCCACCCTCGCCATGTTGCCATGGACGGGCCATGCGGCTCGGTACCTGAGCTAGACGGCTCTTACTAGGCCTCAGGAGAGCACCAAGCCCGCCGTCCCTCAGCACCATCGCTGCATGTGCTGCTGCTGCTGCGGCTGCGGGTCACGATCGGTGCTTGCAATTATTCATCTTTGCCGAACTTCAGTCTTTTGCATTTGCAACTTCAGATTTCCCCGGCCCCACTGCGCTGCCTAGTACGCGAAGAAACCTTTCACCGGCTCTTCTTCACTGGGCCAAACGTCTGTCCAAGCTTGCAGCATCGTCTTCACTGCGTTGCTGCCCGTGACGCTCCTCCTCGCTCGCTCCGTACGTGACTTGCGTCTTCGAGGTCTTACAACACCGGCACATCTCCCTCCCCTCTACCAATACTGCTCCAGCATACTACTCAATAGCTATCCCACCTCCCTTCGAACTCTTTGTACGGCTTCTACTCCAGGCTATATTTAGATAGCCAGACATCTCGGCCACAACGGCCTGTTGTCTTCAGCGCTCACCGTCCGCCCAACGCCCTCGCTCGAACACCCGCCGACGACGTACATATTATATTGCTCGCTACATGGTCCGCAGGACAGCAACGCTGTGTTACCGGGCTGGCTATGAGTCTGGATCAGCACACACATGCGTATGGCTCCCTTTTGTTCCTTCTCAAGCCTTTGGGCAACCGATTTGCTGCTGTCGGGGGGCCGGTGTAACAAGCTTCGTGGTCAAGACCATCCGTCGTTGTCTATGGTTTCTCTGCCTGGCTTAAGCGTCGAATCTGATACAACTCAGTCCCAATGGGGGTTTGGGGTAGGCAGAGGGGCAGGCAACACCGCACGGTTGTCATCTGAAGCTTGTTGGCCACCGGCTCTAGTCTCTCTCTTTCTCTCTCTCCTCAAGACTGTATTCCAGTAAAACTCGTCAATTCCCTACAAAAGAAATGCCTTTTGCTTTTCTTCTTCTTGCTACATTCCTGCTCACTCCCCCTTGAGCGCTTGCCCGTTTTTGTTTTTCTCCGTATATCGGCTCGCACCTGCATGTGCCCAAGGCTAACGTGGGTCACACGCTAGATCGACCGACTGGCCTCTACCAAGTCCATCCTCAACACCAGAGTCGGTGACGTTCCCGGACGCAAGCCTTGAGACTCCAAAGACTGAGACGATTCCCCATTCGCATTTTCTCGACGCCTGGGCAACCCCACTACCCAATGCACAGCACACCCCTGTTCAAGCGCCTCTGTTCGCTCTCTCGACACCCATAGATCGGCCGTCGAGCTCGTATAGCCAGCCCGTCCGCACCCCCGAAGACCCCGAGTTCCATGTCAACCACTTTGCTCCTCAGAATCTGCCCCTGCCGCCGGTCGACGTCTCACGCAGACTGGCATCGTCGCCGGATCTCAGCCACCTGAAGAAAGTTGGAGCAGCTCTGTCGCAGCACCATCTTGGGCCGTCCCAGCCTGCCAGCATGGACTTTTCACAAATGCAAACACCGCCCCCAACAAGGGATGACTCGTCTAGGAGGAACTTACAACAGAGTGCTGGAAAGGAAGTAGCCACGCCAGCTACTGTAATACATAGGACCCCAAACCAGATGCCGCCGTCAGAAGCTCTCTTCGATCAAACCCCGTTTGGGTTCGGCAATCTGCAGTATACACCAGATATGATGCAATTTCCCGGTCATGAACTCATGTCTGCGCCACCTATGCCGCAATCAAGGCTGTTTTGGGATCCGGCTAATGATGGCATACCAATGGATCTTGATTTACCCATGGGCGTAGACGCATTTGCCCCTACACCGCAGAGAATGGAGCAGAACATGCACTGGCAGGGCATGCACCCTGCGGCTAATATTATGCAGACGCCAGCCTTCCAGAGTTTCCAGGCTTCGCCGGGGCCCATGTCATTTGCAAACTGCCACATGGAGCAGGGGCAAATTTCAAGACCGGGCTCGTTTGCATCTACAACCACTGGCGTAGATCCCAACATGCTTTTTAGTTTTTCTCATCCCGACATGACTGCTTCTTTTGGTGCAATGCCCCAACTGTCGAGCATGGATATGAGCTCAAGACAGCCGTATGAAACGCAACTGCGGGATGCGCAGGCTGAAAGAGAAATGGCGAAGAAGATGAGGGGTCAGCATTCTCGCAGCAATACAAATTCTTCCTCTGGCTCAGTTGAGGAAGTGAAGCCTGTACTTCATCGAAGTAACACTGACGGTGGAGTAAGGACTTCCAGGGCGCCTCCTATGGAATCGTGGTCAACCATTCCAGGTAATGCCTCGGGCATACCACGGCGCCCATCACCGCTCAAGCGTCAAAGCGGCGGTTCGCTCAAGTCTATTCCAGAAATACGGCGACCACGGACACGCCTTGTCATTGACGAGACCGGTCGTGCTCGTACAGAGACTGTACCTGCTGTAGATGAGGACAAGACTCCAAAGGCTTTGCGCCAATCTTCGCAGCAGGACCTCCGGCGGCAGTACCCCGGCCTGTACGAGGTGGACGATAGTGAATCGGAAGAAGACGAGCCAGGAGCGGCCGTTAGTCGTAAAACCTCCTTTACCGTGCCACAACCTGAGCGTCGAGCACCGAAATATGCACGTGTGGATAATGACATTCACGAAAGAAACAATCCTCTCAAGACGTCACGATCGGCTTCGCGTCCAGTCGTGGGATCCATTGACAAGCCTTCGTTGGAAAAACTACGGCTTGCGGGCAGATCTGCAAGCGACAATACTACACGACGAGTCGGCATGATGGACCTTCCGCCCTCGACCAAAAGCTCTCGGGAGAGTGAAGACCAGCATATGCCTGATTCTCCCGGTGACGCTCTGGGTGCCTTGAAGAAGGTCGTCGGGGCGCGGCAACAACGGATTGGTACGGTGGTTGCAAGCTAGTCTCCCTTGCTTTGCTAACTCCCTCAGAACGTGCCTCTCAAAACACGCTCAAAGCCCATAACCAACGCTGGGCTGCTGCCGCTTCGGCTGAATTCACGAATGGTGCCTCTCTACACGGTCATCACGGCCACTACGACCCTTATTCTAATTCCTTGAACCGCTCAGTAACCACCACGCCATCGACAGACCGAAGCAACTTCTCGAGCGAAAGCACACGGTGTATTTGCAACGGTGTCGTCGACGACGATGAGAAGCCCATGCTGCAGTGCGAGTCGTGTAACATGTGGCTGCACCTTGTCTGTGTTGGTCTGGACAAGGACAGCTTGCCGCCGGTATACGTGTGCATTTTTTGCACGGGGCGGACACCACTTACGAGGGGAGGAAGGTCAAGAGGACCGCCGGTACCTCTTGATTCGCCGCTTACCCACAAGTCGATATTTAGAGGTTGAAGATGCAATAGGACCGTTTTGTACAAGAGAAATGGTGAGAAGAGGTTGTATGTCGTCCTCCGCTTTACTGGGGCGACTTTGAACTTTGTCAACCCTTCATACCGTCTGTGATCACTCGACCTGCCCCTCAAACATGATTTCCAATTACAAAACCCCGAGCTGTGTCTGCCCCCCTCTCATCCATCTCATCAGAAGTAAACATCCCAGGACCCCATGCCTTCAAGGATAACACCGCTACATCTTCCCTCCTCCCCCTTGCATCTTTTCCAACGGACCCTGCTTCAACACCCCTTCACCTCTTTCCTCCGGCGATACTCGTCCGAAACTACAATGAATCCAACCCTATACCCGATCTTCATACCCGCCATATATGTATATTCCACATGGCAACACTAAAGACGCAATATATACATATCCCAAACACATCTACATATACTGGCCACTTCCCATGTACTTTTGTCTGCTCTCTTCCGGACCTCCTTTCCCTTTTCCTTGTCCAAACGGCATGCTATCGCGTAGTCTTTTGCGCCGAACTCTTTGCTTTTGTTTGTTTTTTTGTCTTGTATTTTTTCCCTTTTGAACAATGTGCTGTCGAGTTCTCAGAGAGATGGGGGAGCATGAGGGATTCTCTTTCTTTTTTTTTACTTTGTTAGACGGAATAGTATACTGCGTTGCATCGCATTGCAGTGCGTGGATGAATAAATGAATGAATAAATGAATGAATAAATGAATGAATAAATGAATGAATAAATGAATGAATGAATGAGGTGCAAGAGGTGTCAGAGGTAGGGAGAGTAATGTAGTGAGCGATGGAGTTGTATATATGGGGAGAGAGAGGGAGAGAGGTGGAGAGAGATGAATGATATTTGTGACACGTACGCATAGATACAGAGTGGGAGTGATGTGAAGACACATGATGAATGCAGCGAATTGGACTTGTTGGACGCTTCTCTTTTCTTTTCTTTTCTCTACATTCACGATGCCATGCATACAAGTAAGACAACGTCCTTTGGCTTTTTTCTCAGGCTCTGGTTCTCCAAATGTCTTTCCTTTTCTGTTTATCCCCTTTAACTTACCTCCCACCCATAAACTCTGGCTTATACGCCTTGACGCCCCCAGCCTTCATGAGCTCTCTGAGCGCCATGGTGGCATACTGGCTACTTCCCAGCTGCAACTTGATGACGACGGCGATCTTCTTCTCTTGCTCTTGCTGCTGCTGCTGCTGCTCTTCTGCATCCCGCTTACCACCATCTCTATCCCGCCCCAATCGCTGCAAATCCGTCTCGACAAACTGCTCGTCCACACGCTCATACGCATGCACCTCGTATTCGAGCTCGTGCAGCGGCCTAGCCAGCACCTTCCTGTAGCCCCCGCTCAGGCTGACTTCGCGCCAGGAGCGGCGCATGTTATGGGGATCGAGGCCGCCGCCTTTGTCGCTGGCCATAAAGGTCTTGTAGAAATCGCCCATGGCGTTGCGCGGGTACTCGACGTCGAAGCCTGGCTGGGGGAGAACGACATCGTAGATGGTGTAAGCGCCAGATGCGGCTTCTGCGGCAGACAAGGGCCGCGCGCGTTCAAAGTTTGCTTCGGGTGCGTTTGCGTTTTCGGTTCCCCGAGGGTTGATGATGGTTTCGCCATCTTGGTCAAGCGTCGAGTCGGGTTGCGTAGTGCTACCCGCGCCGGATCCAATCTCCTTATCGCGGTGTTCGTGGACGAGGACAAGATCGCCTTCGACTACTTTGTCACCGTACGTAGCCCAACGCTTGCCGGCAACGATGTTCCAGACGAGAGATTGGTAGGCGTGCACGTACATCAGGCGGAGGGTACGTGGGATCGTCATGAGTGCGCCCTGCCAGTCTGTCTTGCGGTCGTAGCGCCCCGATTTGCTATTGCGCGAGCTGAGGTGTTGGATGATGTTGCGCTCGGCGGTGAATTTCCGGGGTAGCAGGTTGAGTGCTTCACTGCCATTACCTGTCGTCTTCCAGATGTGAAGCGCTTTGGCGCGGTTGCGGTCGTCTTGGGAGACTTGGATGGCCGGATCGGTCGAGGTGCCGTCGGCGGCGGCGAGGGCAGCATCGCTGTATGCGAGGAGGTCTTCGACTGCGCCTTTGAGGTCGTCTTGCAACATCTTGCGGCCGATGGCGTCGGTACTGGCAGCGAACGAGCCGAAGCGTTGGAGACCGTAGTAGTTGATGAATCCTCTCTCAGAGAAGTCGGTGATTGCCTTGCGCACCACATCATTGGCAAGCTTCTGCCGTTGCTCAAAGCCTAGACCCTCCTCGCTCTGGAAATGACAGTCTCGTAATGTGATTGTGAACTCGTTGCCCAGCAAATCGCCAAGCTTGAGGTCACTAGGGGAATGTTCAAAATCTCCCACCGCAGCATTGAACAGCACTTTGTTAAAGCTCTGTATACGCTGCGCTGTTTGACGCTTAACGCACACTCTCTGCACGGTACACGCACGCCTGTCCTTTGTGCCTGCAAAACCGAAGCCTTTTGCTCCGCAGTTGAGCTTGCTGCCGAGAAAGCCCACAACCTCCATTGTGTCCTTGTTCTCCTTGTAGAGGTTGAAGTGCAGGTATTCACCACCTAGTTCCTCCCAATCCAACCCACCTCTCCGCCTGCCCTGGTCCTCTCGGTCCCGGCCTCCACTCTTTCCCTTCTTGTTCTTGCGCTCTGCTGGAGGCGTGGCCTTGATGCGGATTGTCTGATCATTCTCCATTGCACTCTCCAGCAAGTTGGGAAATATCCGACGCAGGCTTTTGTGAGCTTGTGTACGCATGTCCTTGTCTGTGATGGGCGGCGATATGACAGGTTTGAAGTCTTTGGCCTTTTTCGATTCGCGTTTTCGTACTTGTTGCACAAGTTTGATGATGTCGTCCGTAGTTGGGCTGCCAAATATCGACTCTAGTGTTTTGCGGTCTTCGTCGGCAAGCTACGCTATGTTAGCACTTATAACGAGTGTTTGTAGCCTAGAGGACTCACGGCTTCTTCTGGTTCTTCCTTTGTCGTCTTGACCTGTCCAATGATCTGTTCGCCATCGTTTTCAGTGTCTTTGGGTCCCTCATGTACTGGCGCTGGTACAGGCAGCGTAACCTCCCCAGCTCCCGCGTCCTGCATGTCCGCATCTGCCTTTTCATCTTTTGTGCCTGCCTCAGTCGGCTTCGCTTCTGTTGTAGTATTTGTCGCATTTGTGGTGTTCGAACTCTCAAGCGCTTTCGAGCTCTTCCTTGCCTCCACGTCTGTACTTCTCAGGTGCAGGACCTGTCCATCGAGTCCAATCTCATTGACCAAGAAATCGGTGTACCTCTGCTTCAGCACGCCCGTAAATCCGAGGTTATCTGGGCATACATATTCTGTGATTCCAGCGCGCACTTCACGCTCGAGGTCGGCGTCAATTGCTGCAGGCGCAGAAGGAATAGGCTGTTCTGGCGCAACTGGCGCAACTGGCGCGGTGTTTGCAGAGAACGTAGGAACGGAATCGCCGTCAAGTCGAGCGCGTTTCGCTGGGCGCGCGGCATCGTCCTGGGGATTAGACATGGTAGCGGACAAGAATACCAACTCTCGAGTATTGGCTCAAAGTCGCGACTGGCAGCCAAGTGGGAGCTTCGACCTTGCGAACTTTCTAGCGGGGAAGTTTTTCGCGAGGACGTGCACGCGGGGGTTACTTTTGGCGAGGTAGCGCCTTCAACATTTTAGTTTCTTATGCACTGCAGCTATAAGGAACTGGGCAAATATTTGCGTAGTATTAGTCGTTTAAGTAAACAAATACTATTGCTATTGACATCATGATACATGCATCAGACGCGAAGACTTGATCAGCGCCATGAATTGGACCAGCAGTAACTTACCCAAACAGATGTTACTATATAAAGTAGCATACCTGTACTTCTGCTGTCTCAGCATAGTGTACAAGGCGCGTGTAGAATGGATACAGCATATCCTTTGAAGCTGCCCAATGCTTGTGGCAAGCATTCAGCATGTGGAGAGTCGGCTCCTCGAGCGAGCACGACCTGCAGTCCCTAGAGTATGCGATGATCCACATCGACATGGGCAAAACGATACCACGGGTCCACAATCAACGGCAAGAGAATGCCTAACCAGTTTAGTACCTTTCCAAACCAATGACTCTGTGTATGCATCACCATCGGCGTGTTGGGATCATGCACATGGCACTGTTCTTGACCTTAATAAGCCACAGTGCACCGATTCAGCAATTGATATCTGCCACCACGTCAGGCACACCAAAAGCGGCGGAGAGGATCAAACCGCGCTCGAGCTCCGTCACTTTAGTATTGTCCACATCAAGGCTACCACAGCGAAGATCCAAGATATCTAAAAGAATAATTGTTTGCAGGCAAGTCATCCAGGGAAAGGAAGAGACGAGCTAGTCCTATATGCTATTAGCAGCCATAAGTCCTCCACCTCCTGGGTCGCATTGCAATAGCAACGCCGCCAATGCGTAGCGGTTTGTGAGAAGCCTAAGAGACCATGGTAAGATCTAATCAAGGTCAGGTTTCCCCACGTACCGAACAAAAGAAACAATCCTCCACTGTTGGCCTTTGTTACTATGCAGCTGCGCAGCCATCAATAATTTTTGGAATCGTCGTTCGTCGAAGCCAATAAATCCATCGTTCGCCTAAAACAGTCTCTCATCCATCAACCGACTAAAATATCGTCCCTCGTCTGCTACGCAGTGTCAAAAGCTAACCAAGTGTCGCGTGACAAGACATCTGCTGATACAGCCCAGATACCTGTATCCAAGAAAAGAAAGATACAGTGAAAAATCCTTGTCCATTCCGCCAACGCCATGCATACGTACCGGACCAGTAAGATTGTGCCGCAAGTATAGACCGTAAGAAAAAGCCGCAGAAAGGACCATAAAACTAAGGCTAACCGCATGCTGTGCACGTAAGATAAGTAACGGGGGGCACTCAGCAGAGGATGAATGCCGAGCGCCCCTTCCACCAGTGTTAGGTACTGACCGTTAGAACCTGCTGGCAGCAGCGCCCCAAAGGGAGTTGTAGATCTTGTCGACAACATATGAAGCGCGGATGGTGCGGTGGTTAAAGTTACGACCGTTCAGACCCTGAAGGGCCTTTTCGCCGCCAGAGACAGAGTCGAACTTGACAAAGATGTCGCCCTCACTGTTGGCATCTACTGCAATGTGAACGACCTTGCCATACTTCTTGTCACACTCGGCCTTGACTTCGAGTTCAAGATCTTTGACCCAGTTATTACCCCAGTTGCGCTGCTCCCTGTTCCAGTGTTAGCGATGTTGACCCATATGAGGTTTAGGGGGGGAAACATACTCATCAGGATCGAAAGCATTCTCAATCTTGATGCACTTGGATGCCATAGGCTTATCGACGACGGGAGCACGGGGCTTGCTAATAACGGGCTGAGCACCCTGCTTGGCAGGCTCGGGGTTGTCGCGGCGGGCGAGAGCGTCCATAAGCTTGCTGCGATCGTAAGTCTTGAAATTGACACCAGCGACGTCAGTGTCGTCTAGAGCGGAAGCACCGCTAACGCCACGATCATCTTTGCTATGGGTACGGTCAAAGACACCACCACTGCCACCTGCGTAAGCACCACGGCCACCGGCTCCACTAAAAGCCGAGCCCTGGTAAGACTGGGCCTGCTGAGAGAAGGTACGGAGGAGGTTAGCGGTCGATTCGGGGGTGAATTTGTCGTTGCCGAGGCCAACACGGATCTGGCGGCCGGCGAGCTCGAAGCCGTTCATCTCTGCAAGAGCATTCTTAGCGTGCGAAGGGTCAACAAACCTGAACCCCATGTTAGTAATCTTCTTGTGCTAGAAAAACGACAAAATCACTCACTGAACGAAACCATATCCCTTGGAGCGACCAGGATTCATCTCGTCGCGCTGGAGGATGACCTGCTCAAGCTCACCAAAAGGCTCGAAGATTTCTTGAAGATCCTTCTCAGTGACACTAAAGTGAATGTTGCCAACATAAAGACGATGGAATGGGGCGCCGTTAGCACCAGGCGCAGCACCACCCTCTGAGGGACGAGCAGCACGGTTCTTCTCGGCTTCAGTAAGCTGGGCAATGATGGGAACACCCTTCAGTTTCTGGCCAGTCAGCTCCAGTGCTTGGGGTACAGACTCTTCATCTTTGAACTCAACATAACCGACGCTGAAGATTGTTAGCCAGGGTCTAGAAGGCATAGTGAAGGGGGGGGAGTGGGCATTTACCCTTTAGAGCGACCAGTAACTCGGTCTTTGACAATCTGGGCTTCGACAACAGGGCCCACTCGCTCGAAAAAGGTGCGCAAATGGCGAGTCTCAGCGCGCTGAGAGATCTGCTGAACGAAGATGGTGCGCTTGTCACGATCGTCTTCGGTAACCTCGGGCTCGGGCGGGGTGTTGTTGCGACGGCTGTTGCGACGCTCGTCGCCACCGTTGCGGCGGCGGTCGCGGGACCTATCACGGTACCTGTCATCGACACGGTCACGACGAGGGGAGCGGGTGCGCGGACGTCCACCTCCGCTGTAAAAATCGCCTCCACGATCACGACCGCGGCCTCCACGTCGGTCTCTTGAGCTGCTACGGCGATGCCTATCACGGTCTTCATCTGTGTCAGCACCTTTGCTCGATCGAGGACGGCTTCCGTCTCTTCGTCGATGGTCTCTGTCACGGCTCCTACGCCGGTCACCATTAGACTCACGATAACGGTCGCCCCGGTCTCTGCTCCTATCGCGGCGGTCGCGTCGATCTGAGTGGCGGTCACGGTCGTCTCGGCGGCTGTCGATGTCGCGCGCTTCACTGCTGGCGTTGCGCTCGCGGTCCTTCATCTCGACCTCGCGTGCCGTCTCCTCGAGGAGGGCATCGACTGCGGCTGAGGTAGACATGTCGTCGATGGTGCCTAGCTCTCGATAAGTGTGGTCGGCCGGAGGTGATGAGCTTGGTCACTGCAAGATGCGATGTTGGAAGAGGCGAGCTTTGGCTCAGATAGTGAATTCAATTAGGATAGTGAGTGGGTGCGTAAACAACTGTCACTACGATTGCCGTATGACGTCTTGGCTGTTCAGTCTGAACTGCACTCGATGAAGGTGCGCTTGATTGAAGCTTTGTTGTTGTGCACAGATCGTGTTGGTTGAGTGAGGTGGACAACGGAGAGGCTGGCCCGATCGAGGCAATCTGAAAAGTTGGAGGGGTCTTGGCAAGGGTCCGTCGTGACTAAGCAGGCAGCTGGAGGCAGCCAATCACGTGCTGTCCAAGGCACTACAACACAGGGTGAAGGTGCAAACGCAAGATAAGGGTTTTCATTGGACATTAGTATTATTATTATTATCATATATGAGAGTTATCGTGGAAGAATATGAACACATCAACACGAGCAACCAGTACTGTGACAGACTCACAATGCTCTTGCAAACCCAGTTGAACGTCTCTTCAATGCTAGTTCTTCGTAATTCGTGTCAACCAAAGGTGTAGTAAAGAATTGTATCCACAGTTCACTGATTAGTTGGTCTTGATGACCTTGGCAGGGCCCATGTCGAGTTCGGTACCAAATACCCAGTCCCAGAAACGACTCGTTACACCGAAGCCGTTCTGGTAGTCAGCGAAGTGGTGCTTGAGGTGGTACTTCTTGAGCTGCTGATAGTACGCAGGCAGCCTTGTGCTCATTAGCAAGATGTTCATGTTGAGGGGTTGAGTACACGTACTTTTGGTGGTGTAGGAAGTAATGCGTCATGTCGTAGCATGTGTATCCAAAGACGCCACCGCAGAATGCGGCCAAGGCAGCATACCAGTTCCAGAAGATGATGGCATGAGCGATTGACCAGAATGGTGTTGCTAGAGCAACAAACAGTGTAGGCGGCATTACGAGGCGGTACTTGTCCATGGGGAGGTAGTGGTGAATACCGTGGAGGAGGAAGTGCAGGGTGATTGCAACACGGTTGTCCGGCAGATGACTGCTTGATGTCAAAACCAATCGAGGCTAAGGGAGGGAAACAAGACTTACTCGTCCAAGTGGAACAGTCCCCTATGTAGGACGTACTCGATGATTGTCCAGAAGGCCAAGCCGAAGACCCAGTAGCCTGCCAATTCAGGCACGGACTGTAGACCACCAAAAGCTACTACTGTTCCATAGGCGATGGCGGGCCACCACAGTGTGGGCACAACCCACCAAGGCGTCTTGCTCAAGGGCTCTAGGAAGTTGCCAAACAGTGGGGCGGAATCACCACCTTTGTAATGCCGCGGTCGATGGACTTGCTCAAGATAAAAGTCCTTGCTGAAGCCGCCATTCCAGACTTGCATCAGCAGTGGCCTGCTGAGGTCCAAGAACTTGTGTTCCTTGTAGTCTTGATTGGGGTCCGTCTCTTTGGAGAGGTCTTCCTCAGACGACATTCCAGTCGCTGCGTACACGGGCTTGCCATTCTGCGACATGCCCTTGAGCTCTTGGACGCCAGCCTCCGAAGGGGGCAAGGGGATGATTTCTGCTGGCATGGAGCTCTTCACAGCGCCGTTTATAACGGGCTCGGTAGCCATAAAGCCAATGAGGTTCTCCTCGAGAATCTCGTATGCTGAATCGGAATGAGCGTGCGAGATCTCATCCTTGAGGATAGCCTCAACATCTTTGCCAGCATATTCCAGAATGAGCTCAGGGCCGCCGGGGTGGCCGTCGAGGAAGTCTGTGACGTCGTAGACTTTTGTGCCGATGGTAACATAGCACGACTTTTCGGTGTTGTGCGCGCGCACCTCTACAGTCGGAATCGTCGGGAGGGTACGGCCAGGCATTGTGGCAGTCAAGGACGTGTAATCTACTTGTCACGGTCTGACAGAGTTGGGTAATGTGTGTAAAGAAGATCTGGCGGGATTGGGCGGATGTCTCTCAGGTATATTCGGGGGAGGCGAAGGGGAATGGAAGACGACGCAGGGTCTGCGGGGAAAGAGGAGTTGAGGCCGTAGATAGCAACCGAGTGCCAGGCAGACAGCGGTGTAGAAGGAAGGAATGTATCGGGTCGGAGAGTGAGCGCAGCAATGAGAAGCGGACCTTGGGCTTAGGCAATGAGGAATAATGTATCTGCGCAGCGAATTGTCAGGAGAGCCAAGAGATTGCTCGCCGGCCGATCTCACCACCCGCAGCTAATAGTGGCGAGACCGGCATCCTTGCTCATCCGCCTCCGAGATTCCACGGCCTAATCGCACATGTCGAAAAGGAGATGCAATTTCGCCTTGGTTGAAATACAGTATTACAGTGGATTCTAATGGCTTCGGTTCCTGGTCGTTACTTTGCGATTGGTCTGTAGCGACAGCAGACTCACCGCGCTCCAGCACGCACTGCACGTGCTACATCTTTGCCTTTTGGGCCATGCAAGCCATTGTCGGCGAGAGACGTGCAGAGACTAAGGCAGGTACATGCTGGACAAGAAGCTTATACAGCCACATCGCAGTGTTGTGCGCTGGCTCTACTGCCCGCATCTCGTCTATGTCGTCTCGAACCTCTACACCGCCGACGTGGTCGCCAACTCCAAGCTAGCAGATGGATGGGCATGGCAGTCTTCCAGGGTTTCCAGCTTCGCGTCGTTAAACTCCAGGTATCGACTGCAAGGCGGACCGACCGTTTGAAACGGGCTCGCGGGGGCGGCCACGATAGGCTGTCGAGCGTGCCTCAGCCTTGGTGGAGCCCTTGTCTGCCATGGTGGCGGCCAGGGGCAGGCACATCCTATGGCGTCACCGGCCCTTATCGAGTTGCAACTTCTCTTGGGCAGCGGCAGTAACAGCAGCAGCAGCAAGCATCAGCCAAGGTTCCAACATGTTTCTTGATTTCCCAGCCTTGCTTTTCGAATCCTCACATCCTCCACTTCGTATCCGTCTCCCCAACATCGTCCCTCTGCCTCTGGCCTGCGTCCTCGGGTCCCTGCATCTTATCTCTACACACCATCTGCTTACCACAAACACTTGCACTGTGACTGCGCGTCGTGACCGCGCAATCACAGCTCACCATGCCTATCACCCACCTCAGCAAGGGTCGTGCCCAACCTATAATGCCCGTCTCTATCGCTAGTCTGTGTTCCGCATTCTTCCTACTGGGCGGGCTGCCTTTAGCAGAAGGTCTGCACCACATGGCACTAAAGGCGCCTCTGAAAACCAATCGAAGAAAGATGGATATTACACCGCTGCTGGTCACCAACCGTTGTCCTGATAACATCTGGCCTGGCATTTCGACCCAATCTGGCACGGGCCCCAGCGAGAACGGCTTTGGACTGAAGCCTGGGGAGACCAGAAACCAAACAGTGTCAGAAGACTGGCAGGGCCGAATATGGGCAAGGACAAACTGCTCCTTCAACGATGACGGCTCAGCTTCAGCTTCAGGACGGGGCAAGGCTTGCGCAACGGGAGACTGCAATGGCGCCCTAGATTGCAAGACCGGAGTATGTACCACGGTGGGCCGCAGCAAGCCTCTGCTGACTTGTACATAGGGTGACGTTCCTGTCTCGCTTGCTGAGTTCACATTGGATGCTGGCGACGGAAATACATACTACGATATCTCATTGGTTGATGGCTACAACCTCCCCATGGCAATTGTGCTTCAACCACTGGAAAACGTCACGCTAGACGACATCCCGCCCAATTTGACCAATCCATCATGTCAAGGTACTGACGGCCTTCTCGCCCCCCAAGGCTACGATCCCTACTCGGAGCATCCAGACTTCCTCAGCACAAATGCTTCGTTTCCACTTCCGTTTGAACAGAACGTGGACGGAAACAAGATCTCCAGGTGGTGTCCCTGGGACTTGCAACAGAACCCACCACAGAAGCCTGGCGACGGCGTCTATCCCTACCCCGACGACACCATCAAAAGGCCCCAATTCAACCCTTGCTACTCGGCATGCGCAAAGAACAATCGACCTGAGGACTGCTGTACCGGCAAATACGGCTCCCCTACCTCGTGCCAACCAAGCCTATACTCCAAAAACGTAAAGGAGGTTTGTCCGGATGCTTACAGTTATGGTAGGTTGTGAATGTAGTGTATGATCAAGGCACAACTGACGCTCTACTCTAGCTTTTGATGATCAGACTTCCACTTTTATTATACCCTCGGGCGCCGGCTTCGAAGTTGTATTTTGCCCAGGCGGCCGCTCTACCACCATCCTTACGACAAAAAAAGATGAGATGCAGCAGTTGGCGCAGCAAGGAAGAGTGGACAAGCAAGCTCCCATGAGTCTTGAACGCACCCGGAGTGGCGTGGTCCGTAGGAGCTCTGCCTTGGGAACGTATCAGCTTGACCGCACTATGTTGGTGGCCAGTGTCATTACTACAGCCATCGTCTCAATCACACAAATTTGGTAGCGAGACGTTGTTGCAATCAACTCCTGCTAGGTCTAGGGGATGCCCAGTGTCGCTACTACTATTTCATGCTTGGATAATTCTATACCCTGTGTTGCAATTCAAATATATTCATCATCATCTTGCTGTATCGGGCCTTTTCCTACTATCCGCGAGACACGCCGTGTAAGAGGGAGAATAGAGCATATGCTGGGTGTAAGGTGCGTAACTTGATGTAGACTCATAGTATTATACTTGGCATTCTTGCTTATAGGGACGGAGGGTAACGTCCGCGACTACAGTAACCCCAGTGAAGCATACGTCTCTTGTTTTCAGAACTGTGCCAATTGGATCGTTAGAAGAAGCTCAGCGTGCAGTTTGCAGTAGCAATGATGCAATACTTGATGCAGGAATCATCCCACACTACGTGGCCTACGGCCGCCTAGAACGCTACTATTACAGCCCCCCCAACAGCCAAAAAATATTTGTCCCATATGGCTACGTACGACACGGGACAGTCAAGGCCGAGCTCGTTCTGTCATTCGGATTCTGCATCGGTACCGCGTGGCCTTTGAGACGGCTGACAACGCCGGCCTAGAGCTGCATTTTCCGGCCGTCGGGCCCACAACCAGCATGTATCTAGCCACTTTGAGACCGGAGCGCCACCTCCGTGCACCTAATCTGGACAACCGCCTGGTGCCATGGACTGCTCCATGTGTCTCAGCGCGGCACATTATGCTCCGGTCAAACCCACCATTCGATGTTATATGCCAAAGAGACCCTTTGGTATTGTTCAAGAGAAAACCGTGTCCCCGCTGTGTTACTATCAGCCCCCAACCGTTTGCAATTCCAGCGACTCTTGAGGTTAATCGGTTTGATCAGTTGCTACTGCCTTGAAAAGTGTTTACCATGGCAACGGATCAGACTTACAGCGTCCATCGATTGACTCAAGGATGGACCTTCAAGCAAGCTGACGACACCGAAGATGACTGGATGCCAGTCAAGTCAGTTCCTACGAATGTCCACTTGGACTTGATGGACAATGGCAAGTATGTTTTGATCTGGGTAAGACATGTCGCGCTCTGCAAAAACTAACCGGATTCAGAATCCCAGATCCTTTTCTAGGCTTCAATGAGCTCAAGGCTGAATGGGTAGCGGATAAGGCCTGGAGATACAGAGTGGAGCTGCCCAAAGTGCCTGAAGTGCAGGAGGGAACTGTGCACGTACTTGCATTCGATGGGCTAGACACTTTTTCAACGGTCAAACTCAACGGCGCAACCATCCTTGAGAGCGACAATATGTTTGTCCCATACCGGGTCGACGTTACCAAGAGGCTCGAATCCGACAAGAAGAACATCTTGGAAATCGACTTTGCATCTGCCCGCCTAGAAGCCATCAAGATTAAAGACAAGCACCCAGAACACAAATGGGTTGGCTTCAATGGCGACATGGCAAGACTTGGCGTAAGAAAAGCTCAGTACCACTGGGGCTGGGATTGGGGTCCCATCCTCAATACCTGTGGGCCATGGCGTGAGGTGCGATTGGAAACTTACGCAGCCAGGATCAAAGATTTGAGGATTGACTACAAACTTGACGACAACTTGAAGACGGTCCAGGGCACATTATCCGCAGCCATTGAGGGCGCCTCTGCTGACAGCATCTGCTTCAATGTATTTGATGGAGAGAAAAATGTGTTTAGAGAAGCCACAAAGATCAACAACGGTGTGGCAAAAGTAGACTTCCATGTCAACCATCCGAAACTGTGGTATCCTCACGGTTATGGTGCACAGCCTCTCTACACCGTCACTGCAACGGCACTCGCAAATGGGGCAGAAATACATCAAGCAACACGTAGGACGGGCTTCCGAAGAGGCGAGCTGATTCAAAAGCCAGATGCCATTGGTAAAAGCTTCTATTTCAGGGTCAACGGGGTTGATGTGTTCTGCGGTGGTTCGGACTGGATACCCGCAGACTCGTTTACTCCTAGAGTGACCGAGGACAAGTACCGCCGATGGCTGGAGATGATGGTGGATGGCTATCAGGCAATGATTAGGATCTGGGGTGGTGGCATTTGGGAGGAGGATGTTTTTTACGACATCTGCGACGAGATTGGCGTTCTGGTGTGGCAGGATTTCATGTTTGGCTGCGGGAACTATCCCGCTTTTCCGGACATGCTGCGATCAATCAAGGAAGAATGCACAGCCAACGTCACCCGATTACGACACCATCCTTCGATCATCATCTATGCCGGCAACAACGAAGACTATCAGGTGCAGGAAACATATGGCTTGACCTACGATTACGAGGACAAAGACCCGGAGAACTGGCTCAAGACTGATTTCCCTGCTCGCTACATTTATGAGAAGGTAGGGGCGCGACCAATAATGGCAAAGCCGAGTACACTAACAATCATGCGACCAGCTGCTTCCTGACGTCGTTGCAGCGGAAAGCCCGCATGTACCATATCACCCGGGCTCGCCATGGGGCGAGGGCCTGAGAACATCCAACCCCACTGTGGGTGACATGCATCAATGGAACGGTAAACATGTCCATATTGCGCCATATTCATCAGGCTCACAATGCATCTAGTGTGGCATGGGACGCAGGAGAAATACCAAATCTTCGATACCCTGGGCGGGCGCTTCAATAGCGAGTTTGGCATGGAGGCCTTTCCCCATATCGATACGATCAAGTACTACTGCACCGATCCTTCTCAACTATACCCGCAAAGCCACATGTTGGACTTTCACAACAAGGCAGACGGACACGAGCGACGAATAGCCACATACCTGGTGGAGAACTTCCGCACCAAGACAGATTTGGAGGTATGTACCGTGTCGACGAATACCTGGTTCATGGTCGAGAACTGTGACCAAGTGGGGCCCTCAATATAGGCTGTGTACATGCTAACAACGAATAGTCTTTTATCCATCTCACACAACTCTCCCAAGCGGAAGCGCTAATGTTTGGCTATCGAGGCTGGAGACGCCAATGGGGTCAGAACAGGCATTGCGGCGGCGCACTTGTTTGGCAGCTCAACGACTGCTGGCCAGTCACTTCGTGGTCCATTGTCGACTACTTCCAACGCAAGAAGCCGGCCTACTACGCGATGCGCCGGGTTCTTGCGCCCATTGCTGTTGCCGTCAAACGAGCGCATTTTGATTGGAGCGTGGTGCACGCGAGAGTGCCCAGCACTAGCGATTACGAAGTCTGGGTCGCGAGCAAGGAGCTCGAGGAAGTGACAGCAACGGTTGAGGTGCGGTATATTAGTGTTGGGAGTGGGAAAGAGATTAAGGACAAGGTGGTGAAGAAGGACATCAGGCTTGTGCCAAACGGCACGACGGACGTGTTGTCGGGAACGATTGACAACCGGAACGAGGAGCCGCATGTCCTAGCCGCACGCATATGGGTCAATGGCGAGATTGTGTCCCGAGACATGGACTGGCCGCAGCCGCTCAAATACCTGGACTTTGAGGACCGTGGTGTGCAAGTAATACCACATGGCGAGACGATTGTGGTCAGGGCACAGAAGCCGACAAAGGGCCTTGTCTTCGAGGAGCGCTCAGGCGTCCTGGTTGACGACAGTGCCATAGACATTGTCCCTGGTGATGAGCAGGTCATCAAAGTGAGGGGCTTGGGTAAGCAGGATGCACCGTTGAGGTGGACATATCTGGGCAAAGATTAAAAGGTCAGCCTACGGATTGGGCATGGCGGCGACGGGTAGAAACGGTAGCAAAACGGTGCCATCATGCAGAGCTGTCAGATTTACCACGGTACGGGGACCTGCGGCTACTTGAAGCCACGAGAGCATTGAGTTGGGTCGTGTTCAATGGCCGCATTGCCCCAACTTAGCCATGACAAACCCAGCAGTCCTTGGTGATTTTACCAGACACACTCGTGTCTGACGAGCTGTAGCTTACGTAGAATTCCACTCACTATAGGCAAGGGAGGGGAGAGGAAATGAACGACTGCGAGTGCGGCGGCATATACAATGTTTGGTCGAGTAGAGTTCCAACGGTCGGGGTATATGTGAGGCTACTATAGGGCCCCTTCGTGTCTTTGTTGCTAAGGCCAGGCCAGGCCAAGCGGCCCCATACGAGCTGTCTATCAAACAGTGTGAAATTTCCAAGATTAATTAGATGACGAAGAGCTAGGCACTGGCTGGCCGGTAACTTGCTTTTTTTGGGAGGGTAAGAGGGGGGAGGGGGGGGTGGTTAGGCCTGTAAGGCAGATGGGCAATCTAGCCGCATACCGCGGCCAGAAGGTCATTGCACGCAGCGAACGGCGGACGGTGTGTTGGTCGGCCCAGGCTTCCATCTCGACCCGGCCGTTGGATGTGGTGGTGGCAGTCCCCCCCCCGGCGCTGGTATGTATGCCGGCAGAAGGCATGCGGTAGCGAGACAGAGAAGCGGCTGGAGGATGACTAGGGGGGGTTGTGTGTGGGAACATCCACTCATACATCGGCTGCTGTTGTCCCGAGGCTTATGTGTGGGCACATTGCGATTGAGTTTGAGGTTTAGGTTTAGGTTTGGAAGGGGGGGAAGCCCTGGCTGGACGCCTTTTTCTCTGCTTCTTTTTTCTATTTGCTCTTTTTTTCCACAATCACCGTTACAACAGCACCGTCGTTCGGGCTCCCAGATACGAGGGCATTGTCGCCGCCACCGCCGCCATGTCGCCGTCTGCCTCATCGTGGCGGGAAGGATGATCCGCACCTTGCTGAAACGAGGTGCAGTAGTGCCGCTGCCGCGCGAACAGGTTCAGATAGAATGGCTGACGATGGTCAAGAGACACAATGAGGCTTCTGGTGCGTTCGTTGCCGGTCATTGGGCGCCTTCTGGAGCCCTTCTCGAAGGCCTGGGGGGGTGGCCAAGTGGTGTGGCCAGCCGGTGGCGCGTCCCATGGCCAATCTCGCTTGGCGGCGCAGACGCAATCGTTCCCGTCCGCCCCGTGTCCAACGTTCGCCTCTTTTTTCTCCTCCACCAGCAAAACCCTGCCTGCATGGGCGCAGGGATCCAAGTGTCCAAAGAGGGGGGGTGGGTGGCTATCAGGGTTCGTGGGTTATAATGCGGGGATTATACCCTCAGCAATGTCCTGTGTGGATTGTCTCTTCATCATTCCGGCCCTATGAGCTCCGCTACCTGCCGCAAAGTACACCCACTCTCACGCGCACACGCAGCATTATGACGGTGCACGCCTGAGCAGCATCAAGAGGTAATTTTGGCTCAGGTTGCGCATGGCATGCTTTGGGCAAGGCTGCCTGCGCTTCCCCCATCGTCTCTGATATATCAACACCCCCCCGGTTTCAACGGTTTCCTAGTCCCATTCGAGCTATATTGCTTCTCGGCATACCAGCTGCTACTCATCCTTCGTACCGTCATCTTGGCTGGCTGGCTGGCTGGCTGCCCCTACTCGCATTGTAAGACGCGACATATTTGACTGCATCTACACCCCGACCTGACACCTGGCACCTGGGCTTCACAGCCACTTGACGCGTGCACTTTTCCCACGCTGCTCTCATCTTGTCCTATCTGCTTGCCGCCGTGGACCCGGCTTGGCCAACCCGGCTTGCCAAAACTATCACCCAAGCCATCACCAGCATGTTCCACACATTCCAGTCGTCAGTGGGTGTGCGTTCCCCAGGTGCGGACAGGGACAGCCCGGGAAAACCAACACGACCACCAGGATCTCGCCGGATATCTACAAGTAACGCCTGTGTCGAATGCAGGAGACGCAAGATTCGGTGCGATGGTTTACAGCCATGTGGCCAGTGTCAGTGGTACCAACATCCGGAAGCATGCGGTTACTCAAAACCTGCACAGAGAGTCGTGCCTAGCAGAAAGTGAGAGGAGCATGCCAGGTCCTTTTATTGCATTATGCCCCATACTGATTGATTTGGCAGGCTGCTCGACAAACTCTCCAACAACATCGAACAGTACAAGAGTGTCCTTACCAAGCTCTATGGGGTAAAGAGTCTGGAGTCATTGGCCGACCTTCCACGCGAAGAGCTGCTGGAACTGGCTCTGTCCTCTGGAGCAACAAACTCAACAACATCGCCATCAGCAGCAACTACATCCGCAACAGAATCGCAAGCCTTGTCTGACGTTCAAGCGGGGTCCGACGGACCCGAGAGTCTAGAGGTGCTTGAACAGGCTCCACCCGAAGATCCGTATTGGGACGAGGCACGCAAACACCAGCTCCGAGTCCAAGGCATTTCCGATGATGTGAATGGTTTGTCCATGTTGGTGGACCGACTTTCATCTTACGTTGGCATCTCTTCCATTACCGCGGCACTCAAGGTCATCGTACGATGCGCCCCCCAGGCGGGGTCGCTCATTTCACACAACCGACAGGAGACGGCACTCCCAAGCCGTGCAGGTTCTCCCAAGCCCGAACTGGCAGACAACAGGCCAGATGCCTTGCCGGCTCCTGAAGAGGGCCAGCAGCTGATCAAAATCTATTTTGACCGTGCACACCCCTTCTTTCCCTTGATTGACGAAGGCAAGTTTTGGTCAACCTTTTTATACAGCAACCGCAAGGATTCGGCGTGGCTGGCACTGCTGAACATGGTCTTCGCGCTCGGCTCGCTTGCATCGTCCGGCGCACATAATGACGCACACTATGTCTACTTCAATCGATCGCGACGGCATTTGTCGCTAGAGTCGTTTGGGAGCGGCAATCTGGAAGTGCTCCAAGCCTTGGCCATTATGGGTGGCTACTACATGCACTATCTGAATCGGCCCAATGAGGCACACTCGCTCATGGGCGCTACACTTCGCATGGCTACGGCACTAGGATTACACCGCGAGTATTCCAAAAGAAGTGATGTGGGCAGACAATCTGGGGCGTCGGGCGAAGACGACTCAGTCTCTCCTGAAATGAGGAGGCGCATATGGTGGAGTCTTTTCTGTCTCGACTCTTGGGCATCAACTACAACAGGTCGGCCTTCGCTAGGGCGCATGGGCCCTTCCGTTACTGTCCTGAGACCTGGGACGACTGCGGAAGCTGTAAGTATCAACGCCCCTTACCCAACCCCACATCTGTCGACTAATCTGCTTCCAGACACGGACGATGCCGCCGCCTAATAGCCCTCAGTATCTCGAGCAACTAAAGGTCCTCCCTTTGATCCATGCCTCTGCGTTTTGTCAGATTGCTACTAGAATACAGGATCGTCTTGTCGAGTGTCCGATCCTACCCGCTGCAGAGACAGCTAGCTATGATGCACAATTGGTCAAGTGGTATGATGAGCTGCCTCTCATCCTTTCCAATCCCAACGAGCCATGCCCGGAATTTCTGCGCCGAACCCGACTGGTTATGAAGTGGCGATTGCAGAACATTCGCATCATCCTCCATCGACCCTTTCTGCTCACCACGGCACTTCGACGCGCACCATGGGCTACGTTGAGCGCAGAGGAAAAGGTTGCAGTCAGAAAGTGCCGGCACATCGCCTCGAAGACTATTGAAGATATGAATAGAGAATGCATGCCCGATTTGATATCGTGCTGGAATGCAGTGTGGTTCTGCTTCCAGGCCTGCATGGTTCCACTTGTATCACTTTTCAGCGACGCCAGTATGCCTGAAGAGACGGAGAAGTGGAAAGCCAGCATCGAGACGGCACTGGCCTTTTTTGAACAGGTCAAAGACTGGAGCATTGCTGCGAAGCGGAGCGGAGATGTTGTTACACGGTTATACGCTGCGTACAAGACATATGCTTCCACAGCATCCCATCAGCCTCAGACGCTTGTGTCAGCAATGGGGTATCCGCAGCAACAGGATCATGCCCAGATGCACGCCCACTTTGAAGTTACGGGAACGCAAGCACCCGCGATGCTCAACACGGATGCCGCTGCCTACACACAACAGCATACCGCTGCGTTTGGTCACTACAATCCTGCAACCCCGACTTGGTCCAACACTAGAAACGATCCGACCATTCTGAACCACTTTTGGGACGACATGATGTGGGACATCAATATTCCGGACATGCTCGAGACGCCGTTTGGACTCAACAACGAATATGACTATGCGAATGCCGTGCAGGAGCCTGGATCTGGTGGACCATGCTGGATGCAAGGCAACTAAGCCTCGTTTCAAGGATCTTTGCTGGCGGGGAAATACGTCTCCAGTCGATCAGCCGAACTGCACGTGGTTGTTGGGGGTTGTATGTTGAGCTACAGGGAGCACATGGCTGAAAAAGGCAAGAAATCCATACCGCAATAAAGTTGGAGTGTACCGGATAATCGGCGGGACTTTTCCGCCTCTCTCAGCCAGACAAAGACACAGGCATGCACAGCCAAAGTTATTCACGCAAACGGCTTTCATCGGGACATGAAGGAAAGAGTGTTTATGCTTATCGGCGATTTACTCCGTCTCATGGGAATGGACATGGACATGGACATGGGTTGGTTGGAAAACCCCCCCTTGACAAACTTTAACTCAAAACACAAGGCGGTTGGGCAGGGACTGTGAGTTCACGTGATCTACGGGACATGCGGAACACACGGGCAACAGGGGATGTGGAGACAAGTCTGGCTTTCAGTGTGTACAAGGTTCTTTTTCTCGGCCATTACGATTGACGTGTGTAACTGCGTTACGCGATTCGAAGCGTAAGCCAAGCTGGATTTCCTTTCTCCGCGGTTTGGTGAGCATCTGAGCTGGTCGATTATACGTTTTCTTCTTCTTCTCCTTCTTCCTCCTTCTTCCTCTTTCGGCCACTTCTTTTGCTTCTTCTTCTTCTTTTTCATTCTTCACGTCGCATTGAACGGCCTCTTCTTCTCTTTGTTATTTTCTCTCTTTCACATTTGTATGCGTAACAGCAGTTTATGTCTTCTCCACTGTTTCTGCAGTGAGCATGTATGTTTATGCCTTTTTCATTTTTTATTTTTGTTTTTATATCTTCTACACGGTCACTTTACCCATAGAGACGATAGGGTTTGTTCCATCTTGATACCCGAGTTCACTGGCTGTAGCTGAATTGAGTTGGCATAAGAGAAGCCAAGTTTGAGTAGGAGGAAAAGGACAACTATGATGACGATGTGTGGAGGGATGGCAAGGCGTTTGGGTTGTTCAAATGTACAAAGAGAGCAGAAATAGAGAAACTTGGTTGTATTCGTGGGCAAATGTATGTACATCAGTCACCCCTTGGCTTGTCAACCATATATTGGCTGTGGTGTTTTTGTGCCGTATGCATAACAGCAATGTGGGGCTGCATGTAAGATGTTATCGATAAGAGAGACAGGCTGCGTCGTGACGAGCCACCAAAATGGGTGGCGCTTGGCGGATGATTAGCGGATGATTGGCAGACGATTGGCAGACTCTACTGTCCAGCGTCTGTACATGGCATTTTTGAAGTTTAGACTTTGCGAGAGGACAATACTCTGGTCGCGTGCACAGTTGGCTGTGTACAGTAAGTACAGTGCAATGGGTGAAGGTACCCCTCCCTCTCCACCACCAATCTTCCCCACGTGCAGAGTATCCAAGATCCAAGCGCGGCCCGCACGCCGTTGATCCCAGTCTAGCAGCTTGGCCACCCTTGGGCAGAAGATAGGCTTCCTCGCCGTCTTGCTGCTGGCTGTCGCCTGTTCTCTCTTTCTCTCTCTCTCCTCCCGCTCTCTCTCGCTCTTGATACGCGTGTCGGCCATTGCGACACGACACCTACGTCACCGAAACAATGTCCGAGCCCGATCTGCACCATGCCATATCTATGAAACCGCACCCTTTCCACACGCACGCCCATCCGGACCGCATTGAACGCACATCTAGCCCTCACGTGCATCTCCACCCCACCAGCAGCACCTCGCACCATGCACACGCTGATGGCCCGGCACAAGGAAAGACGGGCGCCAGCAGCACTGCCGTCGAACGCTCCCCGTCTACCGCCACCGACCACCACGCCCGCCACGTTCCTGCCTCTACCGCCGCCCAAGACGTAGAATCCCAGTCTCCACCCGCCTATACGCCTGATACCGATCCCTACAGACTGGCAGCAGCCATCAAGCCCGAGTCGGAGCTCGCCCTCATCCGTGCAAACACGTCCCGTAAGCGCGATGGCTGCGGCCCCATCACCCTCAACGCCAAATCGCGCTCAGCCAAGAAACTCGAGGAGTTCTACTCTGCACAAAACGAAAACATTGAGCGTCTCCTAAAGCCGGTTGACGACCACCGCCGCGCCGCCAAAGAGGAAGACCATGCCAACCATCTCAAGTACAAAATCGCCGTCATCGGCTCCTTTGCTGCCAACATCCTGCTGGCCGTGCTGCAGCTCTACGCCGCCGTATCATCAAAGTCTCTCTCCCTCTTCACCACCATGGCCGACTCCCTCTTCGACCCGCTATCCAACCTGACGCTCATCATGTGCAACCGCGCCGTTGCGCGCGTCGACGCCCGCAAATTCCCCTCTGGCAAAGCCCGCATCGAAACTGCCGGAAACCTCTGTTTCTGCGCCCTCATGATCACCGTCTCGGTCGTCATCATTGTGGAATCCATTCGTTCCGTAGCCGAGCACTCTGGCGCAGAGACCAACGACTTCTACCTCCCGTCCGTACTGGCCGTCAGCATTGCCTTTGCCACAAAGTTCAGCCTTTTCCTGTACTGCTGGGCGCTCCGCAACAAGTACAGCCAGGTCCGCATCCTGTGGGAAGACCACCGCAACGACCTCTTCATCAACGGCTTCGGTGTCCTCACCAGCGTCGGCGGCTCAAAGCTCAAATGGTGGCTCGACCCCATGGGCGCAATGATACTCTCCGTCCTCATCATCTTCCTGTGGAGCCGTACTGCATACTCTGAATTTCAGCTTCTCATTGGTGTCACTGCCGATACAAACATGCTCCAACACATTACGTATATCTGTAAGTTTTCTTTCCCTTCTTCTTCTTCTCCTCCTTTCCTCTTCTACTTTTAATAATAATAATTCCACTAACATACCATCCTCCCAAAAAAGCAATGACACACTCCCCCCACATTCTCCAAATCGACACGGTCCGCGCATACCACAGCGGCCCCCGCCTCATCGTCGAGGTAGACATTGTCATGGACCCGGACGCTACGCTCCGCGCTACCCACGACGTGGCCGAGGAGCTGCAGATGAAGCTGGAAAGCCTGCCCGACGTAGAGCGTGCCTATGTCCACGTCGACTACGAGACGGATCATCGGCCAGAACACTTTTTGAAAAAGGAGTTGTAGGTCGTCGTGGGGGGCTGACATGAAGACGTGTGCATGGAGTGGTGTAAATAGTGGCAGCCGACGGTAAGGCGTGGGTCAACAGAGGAGAAGAAAGAGAGAGAGAGAGGACCGGACACCTTTACCTTCATGTTTGTCATGACTGGATTTTGTTTTTGTAAATACTGTTTCTTTTTTACCATGATGAACCAGTAGAAGAACAAGAAATCACCCAAAAAAAAACAATAGCAAAACACACATACATCACTTCTCTCACATTTGCACTATCACGTCACAGCCACCTATGCATCAAAACATCAAACAAACAATGTCCCACTCTATCATTACAGCTATTGGAGAAGAAGAAAAAAAAACAACCACCTCCCAACCTTCTTCATGACTGCACAGAGAAGATTGGTGTAAACAATTATATAAAAAAACGCGACGAAGAATCTACTCTTTCTCCTGGCAAGAATATGCTCTGCCTTACAAGACTTTTGGTGCTACATGATGGTGTTGGAGAACTTGGGCTATGCGATTCGGGTTGGGGACTTGCGCATGGTGCTGGGGGGGTCGGATGTGCCGCGGTGCTAGGGGGAGGGATGATGCTGTGGGCTGGTGTACAAGGGGGGGAAGAGACTCGTCTTCATCGACTTTGGTTCCTCTCTCATCACCGTCGTGACTAGTCAGAAGTGTGCCAATGTGTTCGCCCATCCGTATCGTAATTGTTCGTGCTCTGGCAAACGGTCGTGTCCACTTTGTGTAGTCGCTCAATCGGTTGTGAATCTGTAAATAGCATTGGGTCTTGGACACGAGAAACTCGCTTCATCTCCATGTCCGCCTTCGGACAAAACCGGAGGCACCGGCCATGCATCCAGAACAGTACACGAGTACCTTCGTTCACCGTGTACCGATGCTGAGGAATCACGGTTCTGTCCACGGTGATGTGGTTCAAGCCGATCGTCAATGTGCTGGGGACCGCCAGAGGGAACTAGAATCCATGTTTCAGCCACGCGCTAGACACCACCTCCACGGAGGCCATCTAACATCATGACTAATACACGGCTCAAGCCTACGGCGCTGGGGAAGGGGGAAATGAGTGTGAAGACACTCAGGCCATGACGCCTTGATTGCCGCCTGAACGAGGGTGGTGGTCAGTGGGCTGGATAGTATATATATTGGGGGTGATGTGGGATGTCGACTCTAATAAATAGGAGCAGGACGGAGGTAGGGATTGGTGTAGAATGACATACCAACTTGGCGCTTGATCTGCTCACGTGCCCATCGAGCAGTGTCGCGAGTGCGGCTGCTAAAGTCTGCATTTGCGCGAGTCTCTCTTGCTAATGCAGTGAGGAAATCGTGACGGAAGTACTCCCTGAAGTCACCTGCAGGGAAGGCGTCGGCAAGGTCACTGAGAAACGTCAGTACTTGTTCTCAGTATGTTGGCTATCTTGATACTCACCCAATGACACCGCATGAAGACCGGAGGAGCGCTTCGGTACGGTTGCTGTCTTGCTGGATGACTCGCAGGAGATCAAAGATTGAGTCCATGTAGGGAACAATAAGTTGAGTCTTGTTGCTACTCTTCATTGCGACAATGCATCCATCCCATGCGTCCATGATGCCTTCGCGAAGGGAGGTGATGTAGTCAATCATCTCGTAGTTACCTTCAGTTGTGATAGTCACTTGGCCAGCTTGCTGAAGCACCTGAGCGACCACGGGAAGGTACGTCTCAAAGGCACCGTGAATAGCGTGTGCAATATCGCCAAAGCATTGCAGGATTGCAGGCTTGAGCTGGTTGCCCAGGGCAGGGCTTCGGAGGTTGTTGAGAAGAGAGTTCATGAAAGCGTCGCAATAAGGCTGAACCTGCTCTCCCAAGGATCGAGTGATGTCGGAGACCAGACCAATGGCCATGGAGCAGAGCGCGGGCTCCTCCTGGTTGTTGAGTGCGTTGTACAAAAAGGGCGAGAATGCCTCCATGTACTTCTGGAAGTCCTCCTCGAGTGCGATGGCAATGGATCCAACGGCGGCGAAGACAGTGTCTGGAACACTTGACTTGGGAGGGAGCGACTGCAGCAGGCTCAGCAAGGCCTGCATGATACGGTCAGACTGAGGCCTGACATCGCCTTCCAGTCGCTGGATGATGGTCATGATGACACTGGCCAAGCTGGTCTGCATCTCCTCAAGAGTGAGCTTGTCCTCAACATTGACAACCTGGGTCTGGAGCGCCATGGACTTATCCAAGCGCTCGAGTATGACATTGGAGAGCTCGTTAACAAGTGGAACGCTATCACCAGCAGCATTGTTGACAAACGAGTTGAGGACTTCGTAGGCGGCAGTGCGCAGTGTGTTGTCGGCATCGGCTCGTTCGGTGACCTGCAAAAGGCTCTGGACACTCTGGGCAAAGTGAGGCGATAGCGGGTTGCTCTGGCATCCTGGCTCTCCGGCGAACCTATCAGCCAGATTCATCAGAGACCAACAGCAAGATGCGGCCATCTTGGGGTTGCTGGCGAGGCCGTTGAAGAGAGCGCCAATGAGCGGTGGGAGATGCTGCTGTGCGTCAAGGGCGCTAGGGACAGCTTCGCAAATGCGGCCCAATGCGTAGGCAGCCGAGTCCTTGACGTGAATGTTCTGGTCGTCCATCATTCCAATCAAAGTTGGGAGCGCTTGCTTCACAATGGGATCTAGAACCGACTCCTCGGGGCCCTCCATAATGGCGCCAAAAGCGGAGACGGATGCATCCCTGTAATGCCAATCCTCTGAGCGAATGTACTTTTCGATAAAGGCAAGCACTGGGGGCATGACACCGCTGCCGACACACTGAGCCCAGAGCTGCAGACATTGGTATGCGGCACGCGATGTGTTGTACTCGTTGTCATCGGCATCCTCGTCCTGCTTGGCCATGAGCTCTAGCAGCACGGGGACGACTTCTTGGGTAGCGACACGGGCAAAGTTGAAGTATTCTCGCAGCTCAGTGGAGCCCTCTGCTTGTGCCTGTGTGTTGTCGTCTTCGATGGCAATTTCCTCCTCGCAGACGGTGCACCAGAACTCTACTGCCAGCTTGGCAACATCCTCTTCGTCGCTCTTCATGCCCTGAATTGTGAGGCCGAACAGTGCCTTTTCCATATAGAAGCGCATCTTGTCGTAGTAAAGACCCATTATGCGGTTCAGACATCCGTACGAGCCCTGCTGGATGCGTGTGTCGTCGGCCTGCGTGGCCTCGCAGATGACCTGCATGATGTAGTTGCGCTCACCTTCATTGTCAAAGTTGGAGCGGACGAATTCGATCGAGTCGCTAAGGGCGTTGATGGCTGCTACGCGAACGTCGTTGTTGGTTTCCTCCTTACGGGCACCTTGAACAACGGCTGTCAAGATGGCGTTGGAGTGGTGTGACAAGGCATCTCGCAGCTCGACATCATCTGTATCACAAACAAAGCCAATTGTGGTGAGCGAAGATTGCTTCTGGCTGTCTGTGCCTTGGCCGACATTCTCGACCAGTGTAGTCATCAGCTCTGGCCACTGATTGCGGGGTATCTCGATGGCAGCGACGGAGGCTATGAATTGGGCAGCGGCAGAGCCTACACCCTTGTTCGGCGTGGCCAGGGTGCCGAGGGCCATGGCCTTGACTTGCTGCTTGATCTGGGGGTCGAGGGCGAGCCATCGCTCCTGGACCTGACGTAACCGGGCGTATTCACGGGCGGTGAAAGCGTTCTTCAGGGCCAGCGCGGCGGCCTGGCGAATTTGCGGCGCGGCTTGTTCATTTGCGAGTTCGCCACCAAGGACAGTGAGATATTGAGGCTGGAGCGAGGCATCGAGGTTAGTGTACGTGTCTTGCCGAAGCTGTGTGCAGCCTGGCTGTTCTTGATGCGGCGACTTACAAAGTTCTCGTCGGCAGCCGTTTGAAGCTGCTGCTCTGCGTTGTTACGGATGCTGGCATCTGCACAAGACCAGTCAGTTGGCGAGAGGCCCTTTTTGCAACAAGCATCGTCGGGAGAGGGGGGCAAGGCAGCGTACCAGCAGCGTACGTTCCCTCCAACACCTGGTTGATATCCATAATGGGTGAAGGGGTGTGCGTCGCGGACTCGAAGAGGGGTATCTAGGGTGCGAAGAGATTAAAAAGGGCCGCAGGGGCGGGATAAGCAGAAGAGAGATGCGGCAACGAGGGGTAGAGAGAGAGAAAGTGAGAGAAAGAGTCGAGAAGGTGCAGAGGATTGGTCCGTCGTCAGGAGGGAATTTGAAGCGAACGAAGGTCGAGCGTAGACAAGCCTAGTTCACGTGTTGTTTTCCTTGTTAAGGGTCTGTCTTGCCCCACTACTAGGACGGGCTTTTGGGTGGGAGAGGTGTTTGAAAGAGCAAGGGCGGGCCGATCCAGGGCAGCAAACAGGACAGCAAAAAGCAAAAGTTTGGTGGTGGTAGTGGTGGTGGTGGTTGTTTGTGGGTGTATGCAGGTATGTGTGTATGTGTATGTGTGTGTATGGGCGTAGAAGCAGGCAGAAGCAGGCGGCCAGTCTTGTCGCTGTCCCCCAGGCACCGTCTACGACTTCGCGTGCAGCGTTCGAGGGCAAGAGCGCCCGCCTGGCAACGGCGCATTGGCTCGCTTGCGCATCGTGCCTGCCACTTTCCCCCACGGCTCCGAAGCTCGCCCTCCCGCCATGCAGCCCTGTGAGACAGCCGGACAGCGAGACAGCGAGACAGCAACAAACACCATGTGTACTCAATGTCCCCTGGCATGGATATATACATACATACATACATACTACATACTGGCTCCCTTCCCGCCTCCACCAGACAGCATGAGGCCTGTGCCAAGCGATTCCGTGCGTCTAGAGACAAATCACTACCAGGCGATTGGGCAGCACACCGCACATCATCACCATGACGAATACCACTCGACGCTTCTCTGCCCCGGCCTGTCTTCGTATAGCATGCAGAGTCGTCATAGTGCACCTCTGGAGGCTGAGACAGCATAGGGGGAAAGAGAAGGTGCACGTGACATTAGACCGCATACATACAACCACAACCACACAACTCGGTGGCATGCACTCGTCACTGCCTGGGCCACTATATGCAAATGCAAGACAGTCATCCGCTCCACTCCCAGTCCAACAAGAAAAGTGAAGAAAAGAAGAAGAAAGCAGAAGAAGAAAAGAGCGCCAAATATGCACCGTGACTTGCTTCCCACCCCCCATGCAGAGACAAAGGGCCATCACATCCGTCCCATGGCCCTCGGGTTCTCTGCTTCTTGTTTCCTCCAGTCGCGCATTTCCTTGGTGCCTAAGCTGCCTAGCCCTCCTTCGCCTCGTCTTTCCCAACCCCCCAGCCGCACCACGAGCCCCGTTGCATTGTCGGCTCCTTCGCTGCCAGTCGATGTCTCGACAGCAAAGCTAACCACATCCCGCGCTGCCTGCTCTGGTGTCTTTGCCTCCTTGACAATGTCCACAATCTCTTGGTCCGAAAGGTGACCCGACACCCCGTCCGAGCACAGCACCAGGAACGAATACTCGGCTGGCGACAGCTCGATCCTGCGTATCTCCGGCTCCGCAGACACTCCAACCCGTTTCGACGCCATGTCGCCAAACGCCCGTGTGTTGGCCAGCCCAGACATGCGCTCCTCGCCAAACGAGTCGGTTGCAAACGACGCAGCATAGCGCCGGAGCCGAGTCGCTTCCTCGGGGAGCGAGGGGTGGTGGTTCGACGTCAATGGTACAGCGAGTCCGGTTGCCGTGTTGCACAAAAGTATCCTAGTGTCTCCTACGTGTGCTGTGATGAGCGATGACGGCGAAGAAGGGTGCCAGAATGGCGATGGCGTCGAGGTCGAGATGAGGGCCACACTGCATGTGCTGCCCCCCTTGAATCGGTTTTGACCTCCAATATGCTTGCTCGTGGTGCGCGATGGTTGGCCAAGGATATCGTCGTCGTTCAGAGCCTTGTCTGCTCGAACAGGATCCTCTTCCTTCTTGCCCACCTGTGCAGCAACAAAGTCGTAGTCAGCCTTAAGAAACGCATACTCGAGCACCGTCTCGATCCCAATGCCCTCTTTGACATCCTCTGATATACCCGCCGAGTTCGCCTGCCGCTTCTCCACCGCTTCCTTCTCGGCAGGATGGCCTCGTCCGCCTGCAGATAGGGAAAAGTATTCTGGCTTGAAGCGTCGAAAGTATCCCCCAACCAGCTCTTTCCACTGCTTGACTAGCTGCCGTTCCAGCTCCTCTGCCTTGCGTATGCTATCCGATTGCTTGACCGGCGGCACTCCAGCGACGGCTGTCTGAGTCGACTTGGACCCTGGTGTTGGCAGCTCGTCCTTGGTTCCTGGCTGCGGCGGCTTCATAGCTTGTGTGCCTGGCGGCGTGTGTGTCTCGATGGCGTTCAGACTCTCTTTATCTCTCTTGCTTTGGTCTTCGGACGAGGCTTCGCCTTTTGCTTTCAGGCTGCCTGCGTGTGCCACAGATCTGTCGCTCAAGAGACTGCTCTTCAGCTCGAACTGCTTGGTCGCCTTTTCTAGATAGTCATGTAGCTGCTCCCGTAGAAACCCAGAGCACTCAGCACCACCGTGCCCGTCGAAGACACCAAAGTAGAATACCTGGGGATCGCCACTGGCGCCTACTTCTGGCGTCACTTGGCCATCGTCCGCTCCAGGTCCCTTTCTGGTCAGGGAAATGGGGCGCCGTTTCGCGAAGGCGGGGAGGTCGATGGTGCCAGCCTGGAACGCATCTTCGTTGTATGGCCGTGCTCCTCGGGACAATGACACGCCAAAGTGATGTTTTGCGCTCTTCAATGGTATCCGCACAACGGTCATGTCCCGCGATGGCGGGCCCATGACAGCAGCCGGCGAGCGGTTCGTCTGGTCGGCATTGTACGGCGTGCTCTTGTCGCGCGGAAGCCGGTGGTGAAGCGCCGGCTGCGTTCGCGAGTCGGGCGACAGCGAGGTCGAGGGGATATGGGTTATGAAGTAGTCGTGAAAACAGCGGCGCTGGCGGGCGGGCGGCACTATGCACCGGGCAACGAGGGCGTGGGCGCGTAAGCAAGCAACCCGAGGCCTTGCAGTGGCGTGGGATCGGTGGAGCGTCGGTGTCCACATGTCGTCTCTGGCTGCGAGGGACACATGGCGCGGAATCTGCAGGTGGGCTATGCCATGGTGGATGGGCTGGGGATAGCCAACTCCAAGCCTCAAGACCTCTCAGCATACGCCGCCGCTGTTCCTGGGCCGCCTTGCCGAACCGGATGTTTCCGCTACGTCATCTTATTGGACCATGCCACTGGGTGATGCAATGGTCTCCTAGTAACGCCCCAGCTAGCATCAAGGTGCTCTCAAGTGTCTAATCTCTTCTAGTACTAACAGGATTGAACTGCACAGCGACAGACTTGTGCCTGCTGCTATGTTGTATGGGCTGTAAGTAGAATTCGCTAATATCTACTAAGGCTATGTCGTTAGGTTTTGTTACGATCCTGAAAGGTCTTACGCCACTGGACCAATAATAGTTAAAGGATGCTACTTAAGACGCTGAAGCCGCAACCTTCCTTACTAATTTATAGTCACGTAATCTACTTAGTAATTAGTATATCTTCGCACTACTAAGTAACTAAGCACTCTATATATTAAGCTATAAGATAATTAGTATTTAGTACTACTTAGTAAAACTAAGCAACTAAGTAAAGTATATAAAGTATAAGTAGTTATAACTATTGCTTTTACTTAAAATCTATAACGTCTAGAATAGGTGAGTGACTAGGATAGGTAGGTAACTCAAAATACTAAGACTTTACTAACTTTAACTATTATATAACTATTACACGCGATAGCTAAATAAAATAATATATAGAAGCTTTTAAAAGTATTCTAAATATAGCTTATAGTACTAGCTATTTAATATAATATAATCCTAATTATACTATAAGCTATAGTAATTTATAATATGTCTAAAAGTATATTAAAATAAGAACTTATAAGAAAACTCTCTTAATAAGATTATATACTTAAATTAATAAAGCTCTTTATAATAAAAGAGAAGATAGATATTAACTATATACTAGACTTTAACTATTAAGAATTTTTACTATATTTTTTTATAGTTGAAAATTTAGCTAATTCTTGACTAGCTATATATATATACTTATAGTATTTCTAATTATTTTATACTATTTAATATTATTGTTAGGACTAAGCTCTATGCCACTCAGCCAAACAACCTGCAAAAGGTAAGAATGATCTGCAGTATGTAGATCCTCTGCATAGAACAGTACAAATAGTAGATCTGGCTGGCCATCTACTAGTCAGACTGACGAGGTCCTGACAATTATTTTATATATAGAATTTTCTAGTACCTTATAGGACTCTATAGAATATATAGAATATATTTTATAGTAGCGTTTCACTAAGCTTTATAAAATACACATTATTAGCTAGTATATAGTGAACGGGTGTAGGATGTGCGAGACCACGATATCTACTAAAGAAGATCCTTATTACAAGGCAACTCCAGCGCAGAGTGAAAGACTAAAGGATAGTGACTAAAGCTGTATTGCTATCTGATCTGAAGTAACATAAGAGAATAGATTCCGTCGTAGGTGGATGCCGTTGTCGTCCTTCATGGCAGCCTTGCTCTTAACTATACTTGAGACTTAGTCAGCACCAGTCCTGCACAGAGTTCCTGGTAACCCTGTGCACCGGCACAACAGTAGCCTATATTAGAGTCTTAGGGAATAGAGGTATTTAGGTTTCCTTCCATATCTTATCTTATCCCCTCGCCTTCTAAGGTTCGTAACAAGGTCGCTGTCCTTCCTTTATGCACTGGCATCCCAGAGGCCAGGCCTTTGGCGGGAGGCCAGGTCACGTGATCATTGCCCCGCGTTGACCATTACCTTCTGACGTGGGCGCCCAATGGTCTCTTACCAGGCGACCTGCGTCAAAGAGAGATTCCGTCTTGTTACTTGTAACAACTTTACTCTTCTAAATCTTTCCTTTCTAAATATAAGAGTGCTTGTGTAGAGTTCGACAGTCGTTGAGAATATCGCTATGCAATCACACGGTTCCTTAGTAGGTTTTCATAATTAGATCAGCTTATAATGTAACTATGTAGGGCTTCACTTGATGAGTAATTTGTAGCCCTGCGCACATGTGAGCTGATCGTTGTGTTTCCAATCCCCCATGTCATTTCTGTTTCTAACTCCTATACGACTATTTCTGCCACTGATTTTGGACTCTTCGGAGGGCCAGTATAGTTAGAAGAGTTTTGCCAGTATGGGAAGAGTGAGCAGCCACAGTTGGATGCCGCCTTTAGCGCGAAGCAATGGGAGCGAACAGTTTGTTACATAGCTTCGTTGGCATATCAAAATAACCGCTGGCCGTCCTGAACGAGACTAGCAGCGCTTATTCAACCGGCGATGCGGACCAATTGGTTACGCATTTCGTACGCCTCGTGACGCGATGCACTTGATCAAAAACCTATTTAACCTAACTTCGGTCCCAAATATTTTCGTCCAATAATTACATTCAATTTATCACCACACGTATCCTTACGATGGCTGAGCCTATAGGCCTTGCTTCTGGTGTCTTGACATTAGTCATTTTCGCCCACAACTCATGCCTTACGCTTTATAAGACAATACAGAGCTTCAAAACCCATCCTAAGCGAGTGCGCAATCTCATTGAGGAGCTAGAGGCTCTTATTGGCGTTTTGGAATCATTAAGCGACACGATTAGACTACATACAGATGTAGACGTCCCCGCACTTGATCTACCTTTGCGCCGATGTGGCAGCGCTTGCGAAGAGTTTTTACAGGAGCTCCAAAAGTGCTGCTCGCGATCTGGGGGCGATCGACAAAGTTTCCGGGATTGGGCCAAGATGAGGTACATGGGTGACGACATTGATGATTTTACGGATTCACTAGCAGCATACAAGTCAACAATCAACATCGCTCTCACAGACATGCAACTGTAAGTTCCATAGCGCTATGACCAACCTCATACGCTATCTCTAACTAACCTCCTTCTTTAGTCGCAAGTCTTCTGTCACTCTAGAGCGTCTTGGAGAATACAAAGATCTTATCACGACAGCAACGAACGATCTCGAGGCGCGACTTGAAACTATCGATGAAAAGCTCCGATCTTTGGTAGAGCGCACTACGTCAAGCTCGGCAACGACAGAACTTCAAAGCATAGAGGACGAGCGCTCAAGCACAAAGAAATGCCTCTTGATTTGCGCTCAGTTCTCCAAGCTTATCCAGCAGCTTGAATCATCATCAGCGAAGGATCTTCCCCAAGGCCTAGACAACATACCTGAAAAGATCACGAGCGATGGCATACGAGAATGCAGAATTAGTATGGAGCAGACAACTGCAAGGTTGGAAACTCACATGCAGGACATCTTAGATCAAATCATGGTCAGCTCAGGCGCAACCATGACACAAGAAGATACAAGATACCTTGCAAGACTGCGCGAAGAATGGAAAAGTACTCGTAAATGCAGGGATATTTGTTCCCAAGCCGACCAGCACTTGAAAGAGAATATAAGTGTTATCGACAACCTCGCTACAGGCAACGAAGCCGTGCAATTTCTAGTATCAAACAGTCAAAAGACAATTCATGGTAAGAACCGTGGATACGGGGATCTAATCAAACAACTCGGTGGCCATCTCAGCGACCAGTCAATCCAGAAGGTATCTGGCGATTTTTTGCAGATGAGTATCCAAAGGTCTGGACATCGAGAGCTTGGTGATGCGGTGTCCGAAGCTAAGGATATAAATGAGAGAGAAACGAACTGGCGGCCAGAATATGGTGGAGGTAGGAGGCTGAAATCCCAGTCTGTTGCAAATGGCTCAAGCAATCAGGCTGAGATAGGTAAAGCCAAATTCTGACGCTTGATAACGATGTTGTTTCATAAGCTTAGATCGAGTCGCAGGATCTGCACCTCTAGTTATACACATTTGCACTAACTAGTGGATATCTGTGCTAGACGTCAAGTTTATTCATCTTCTGCGCAGCCTCTACCTCGAGGTTATGCTGCAACCCTCGTACATACCCAATGAAGCCCTCCAATTTATCCGGCTTTATTTCTTTTGGAGTCTGGCCTCGAATGTCTTTTATCAGTTCCTGTACCTCAGCACTACTTGACATGACATTCGCGGTGTAGTCTTCGACTGTTTTGAATTGTTGTTTAAGATAACTAGTTATCAATAGTCTGAATCGCTTTTACTACCTTTTCCTTGCTATTAATATCTTTTAACCCCTTAAAGATAGTATTAATAACTCTTATAACGACTTTAAACCTATTAACTAATATATTTAAAGTATTAAACGTGCTACTAACATCTAGGCTGGCGAGTGGGTTGGCTCAGCCTTAAAAAACGGGTACCCCCTAAAACTTGTAGAAATATGGAAGTAGAGGCTGCTTGTTCTATAGCAGACTCAGAGGTAGACGTTGCTACTTGTTCTACTATAGACTCAGAGGCAGATAGGAAGGTTCTAGAAAGAGAGAGACAAGATATGTGCTAGGGGAGAGGAGAGAATTGATTGACTAGTCTTGATCAGATTCGCGTGACCGTTCTTCTCTGATCTATTACCTCTAACCTCTACCTCTACAGTGCTATCTACTAGATCTACAGCTATTTATATTTCTCTAGTAGCAGCCTTCTAGTAGCTTCTACTATAGTAGCTTACGTGGTAATATGCAGATTATAATATATCTTGTATCAGATAGATAGCTCTATATCAGAGTAGCTCCTAGTGATCGATCAGATCGATCAGATCGATCACAGAATCCTGATAGCGAGAACAGCTAAGTAGCTTATTCTCCAACAAAAACTAGTCCGATTTAGGCAAGTAGTAGCTAGATTTAAAGAGAATAGCTGACTTTAAGGTACCCATTATACACTTTTCTCTTCTATCTCTTCTATCCAAGGAGCTATAGCTAGTTAAAAAATAAATTTGTATGGCAACCCTATTGGCAACCCCAACCTAGTTTTCAAAAATGGGTTGGCTAATAACTTTTTAATTACTAGAGATATAGACTAGTAATGTATTATATAATAGAATGCGCTAAGTGGGAGCTTTAAAACTAGCTACCACCTGCTTAATTTGGACTAGCATGGAATTAATTATGAATTTTTGAAAAAAAGTGGAGCAACCCTAACTCGCTAGCCTACTAACATCTATAATATTTTTTAAATAATAGTATAACGTTAAGCTATAGCGAGTGTCTAAAACGCTTTTTGGAAATAATGTTAGAGAATAAGCTACTTAGCTGTTCTCGCTATCAGGATTCTGTGATCGATCTGATCGATCTGATCGATCACTAGGAGCTACTACTACCTTGATATAGAGCTATCTATCTAAGACAAGAGATATTACGATCTATATAATGCCACGTAAGCTACTCTAGTAGAAGCTACTAGAAGGATACTACTAGAGAAGGATAAATAGCGATAGATCTAGTAGATAGCACTGTAGAGGTAAGAGGTTAGAGGAAAATAGACAGAGCAGTTTATTTAATTAATTCTCTCCTCTCCCCTAGCACATATCTTGTCTCTCTCTTTCTAGAACCTTCCTATCTGCCTCTGAGTCTATAGTAGAACAAGTAGTAACGTCTACCTCTGAGTCTGCTATAGGACAAGCAGCCTCTGCTTCCATATTTCTACAAATAACAATTCTATACTAAAAAACCGCCTTTTTACAGCTAATTATATTTAGATCGACTAGATAGAATTCTCCTAAAATACAATACAAAGGCTGTATCTATATTAAGAATAGATATATGAATTCTTATAGCTTTAGCTTATATAGTTAAGTAGCAAACTAGAGAAGTAAAAACTATAGGGATTATTTAGACCTACTTTTTTATATTGTATAATAGCTTATATGTTAAGTTTAGTCTTAGCTCTCTTCTTTAGTTAATAAAAGTATATATTAACTATATTAAAATAGGTTTAAAAAGTAATCTTTAGATAATATGTTTAGTAGCTAAGTAAGTAACTTAGGTTAAAGTTATTACTGTTGATAGATACTATCACGTTTACTACTAAGTTTAACTTACATGAAAGTCTCTTAGCTTATACTATAATATTTACAATTTTCTTCTTTATAAGGCTAGCTACTATAATAAATGTAATTATATTACTTTATATTATAAATATATAACACTCTTAGATTTTAAGTAGAAAAGGTATATAACTAGTAACTTTACTAACGTTTACCTAGTAGTACTCGAATAGTTTACTAGCGGATTAGTAGCTAGGTAGGTGACTATTAGCGAATCCCCGCTGTCGTATGTTTTTAATTTTATTTTTTTGCTTAAGTTAAGTGTATGCTAGGCGCGACTTGACATTATGCAAACCAGCCCATCTAGATGCCATGAATTACTGGTAATTGGTCGCCTAGTCGCATGTGTTTCTGACAACCATGCACCTCGTACTGCTCCCACCCCGCGAGACCTCAATTAAAAGGTAGAAGACATACAAGCTAGAGGCAACTTGGTCCATTCTGGTAAGATGTCTATAAGTACTGATACTAAACAGCTAAAAATATCATGGCTTGTTTGATGTTCTCATCATCAACGCCTCATATACATTCTCACATCCCCATGCTTTGGACCAATCATCTCATACTATCTTTACTTCTGGTACTATACTCGCCCTCCCCTTTACAACAACCATGCGCTGCACATCCGCAGTCGCCACAATCGTCGGGCTCCATGGTGAACTGCTGACCTCGCTGCAAATGCTCTCCATGCTCATCCTCGTGCTATCCACAGTCTGCGCTACCGATTCACGACCCGTCAATGCGATGGAGTCACTCAGCTTCGATGCGTTGCGAGATTTCGAGCGAGACGATGCCTGCCTTCGCACTTCGGAAGCAACCTGGCGGAGGAGAGGACGTAAGATGGCGATGGATGCGGCGATGATTCCAGTGCCGGGTTCGGCAATCGCCCAAATGGTTGCCTTGATCGACTCCGCTGTTTGGACATGAGTATGTTTTATCAGACATGCAATTCTACAAGGGATCTCTTACCATTCAAAGTGCCCATTGAGGTCAAGCTTAGTCCTTCCAGATACACCAGTCTCATTATTGAGCTTACGCTGCCGATAGCTCCCAAGCCCATGACTATGGCCACACTAATCTTGCTCCGGCGATCCAGATCACTGTCCAACAGAACGCTAATTGGTATCAAGACAAATGTCCAATCTGCCAAAATGTTCACAATGCCGTAGATATAACCGGTGGTCAGACGGAGCGCTGGAGGCAGGCACTGAGGTGCGTGGTGTGTAGCGAGGTTGTCGGCAATGTGTGCAGGATTCCCGCATTGGAAGAGAACGATGAAGAAATAAAAGAGGCCGCAAAACACCCCGATACCGAGGACAGCATGAAAAACGTGTTTTTGCCATTTCTTGGTCAGTACCCGTAGGAAGAACAGACCAAGAGAGACCTTCAAAAAGGTAGTAGTGAGAATGTAGAAGACCTCGGAAAGTTGAACAAGCTGGCCCTTTGTCAGTGTATGAGTCAGGAAAGGAATGTATCTCCATGAGGAGCAATCTAGCAGCAGCGTACAGTAAAAGTTACCTGGATACCTTCTCGGGTAAAAAACTTGAGGGCCCTGGTCCGAACGATAATCGCGAGAATAAAGGCGCAGTAAGTAGTGAACAGTAGCAGCGTAGCCACCATGGCAACATCATCCCAACCAGGAGATTTGGTAACGCGATATCGAGCCCATAGCCGCAAGCCGACGCTGGCATAGCCGAGAACAAGAAGGGCTATTATCAAGTGAAACACAATCGAGCCGAGGAGCTCCAGCTCCTCCAAATTCGAACCGGCCATTATACAGTAATAATAAACATTGGAAATACAACAGGAATTCTTGCGATGGATAAGCAAAACAGCAGGGACCAAACTTCGTGTAGCGGCCGTTCCATTATGAATACATCACCTTGGACGTTTCTGCACCGGTACGTAATCATCCGGACAAGGTTCGATTCATGTTTAGTATGGGTTAAGGAACTTTGTTATTCGGAGCCCACGCGTCGATTGGTCGGTCAGAGTCATGGCAACTCGAAAGGTTTGGTGATTCGCCTGCATGTTGTGCAGAAACAACCCAGACGTTTGGTGTTTAACTACCTTGCAGAGTAACTTTCCGCCACAACACATGATTCCAATGTGGATTAACGACAGTAGACCTGAGTGCTCAGCGTCGGGATCCAGTAGATATATATCCTGGTGTATCAGGCTTGATGAGATGACGAGAAATGGAAAATCTGCAAAGGATGTTGACTGCATACGTGTTTGTTCTTCGGTAAGGTTTGCATGTGCTCCCAGACGCTATTATTGTTTGGCGCCATCCTCGTGGCTAGCTGCACTGTAGTAGTATCATCAATCGAAAGACCCTTGTAGCGTGACTCGTCAGAGATGTTGCTTTTGATACCTGTTTCGATACTGAGACCCTGCCCATAGGCTGCGATCCTAGCATATGTAGGCGGAACGCCTCTTGACTTGTTCCCTTCTCCTTGTCAATTACCTTGTTGGTCCCACCATACATGTGCCAGAACCGTGTGCCAAGGCGCAGACACTTGACTAAACACATCGTGTTTGATCGTTGAACACGAGGCACGTTTCACTATCGCTGACGGCGGCCGAAGAGCTCAAGAACCATGAGGCCCAAAGATACGATTCTCGTATTTGGTAGTTCGGGCACCCGAAGAAGACGAATCTCGGCTCCTTGGATAGACATAACTCTGGAGACTAGTTCACGAGGGTCAATGCGGTATGAAGTGGTCCGTGATGGTTCGGTCTTTCGGCAAAACAACTGTTCCGTCGTTAGCGCCTGCGCCTCCATTTTCTTTGTCCTCGAGCTCAACTCAATCTTTGCAACATCTCGAACGCCAAAGCAGCGGCATTAACGAGCGCGGCTTGTAGTCTGTGGGTCTGCCACCCAAGGCGCCATGCATCAGCCATGGGCCTGGCACTCTCGCCATCATCTTTTATAGATTGCGACGCGTGAGCTTGCGCTGCAACCCTCATTTCATGACACTACCTAGCTATGCCAATAGCATCTACTCACCTCTAGCCTAGCCTGGGTGCACAGCGACTGTTTCATGGTATGTTCACAATATCTCCTAACCTTTCTTACATGATGAAAAAAAGACAAAAATTCACAGACCTGTTCGTAAAAATAGTGTCGAAAAATTTGCTTAACATCTTCTGATTTACTCAAAATCATTTCTTGCTGCACTATCCTCATTGCGCAAGCCCAAAGCTAACAGCTAGCAGGCAAAGACCTTATCTCTGTATATTCTCTGTGTCATCTGAAAAGCTAAACCTAGTCGTCTTTCAAAAGAGAAGTATCCTGGTCGCTTGTGAGAGCCTCCATGTGCATCTTGTTACAAGTCCTCGTCATCGACTATCCAACAAGGGCAAAAAGAACGTTGGTGTGGCCGGTTTTCATTAGTTGGCCGCTCTTCAAGGCGCGCTTTGTACGTTTAACACAATGACATACGCTTCTAGCACAATGACCTGTACCCCATGCGCGTCCTTTGTCCAATCGAAATCTGTAACCGGAACGATGAAAGAACCATGTGTACCACATATATCTGGCGTGTCGCTTGCGCTGTGAGTGCACTCTGTACCCATTCTATATATAAGAAAAGTTATCAATGTCCTTCACCTCTACATCGCGAAGGTCTCCGCTGTCTCCGGGAGCATCTTTACACAACCAAGGCTTAAAGCCATCCGATGAATCAGCTCGCAAATCAGCACAAACTACGTCCCCTCATGACCGCTTCAGTTCATCGTTTTCTGGGGCGATGGCCCAGGGTGCAGATTCGCAAGCGGATCATGTGGCAACGACACGGCATCCCAGCCTGGCGGCATCTCAGAAGACGAGCGGCTCTAGTGGTGTACTTGGTTTGCCTAGTACAATAGACCCGTCTCTTTTGGGTAATTACTTCGATCTAGATCAGTACAATGCTAACGACGGCTTGGCGAATAATGCTCTTGATCTTCATACTCTTGACTGGGTTGCAAATAATGACTCAAACTTGGCTGTCAATGGTTTTGATGCTAATCCTATCCAGTATACCAACTTTCTGCAGGGGGATCAATCCGTGATCGGCTTGGGGTTATCACATACTCAGCCAGAGCAATATAGCAATCTACAACACGCAGCTGAGTCCAACTACGGCCTTGGGATTGGACTAGACTCGTCCATGCTAGTTCCCAGGGAGTCGTATGATAGCCGACCTCTCGATCCAAATGTTTGGGATCCTACTTCACAGATCACGTCTCAGTTTGATGACGTTACCTCAGGACTCTCAGCACTTCCTGGAGGCACTTCCTTGATGCCGGACATGTCACAGTATCTACTCTCCAACCAACTACAGTACATGTATCCTGATCCTCTTGATCCACTATATCCGAGTCGCCCTTACTTCTCTTTTACACAACCACAGTATTCAAGACATTACACCGGAAATACTCTGCTGCCAACCGAACCCTATGACGTGACAAAGCAAAATGTTGCGCAGCCAGTACGAAAGCGGAAGCGCTCACGGTTTAGCTCAGACTCTGAAGATGACCCGCCTATTATCAAGCGACCGCGCGAAGAGGGCCACATGAAACCCATCGTGTCACCAGTTGCTACTCGTAACCACTCTTTGGCTTCCGAAGATGGTTCTTTGAGTAAGCCCATCAAAGTGGGCGTCTTGAAGGCGGGAGAAAAGCCAAAGAAATGCGAGGACAAACCTTGGGTCCGCATCAACAACACTACCAAGGGAGAAACAACTCGCACAGCTCGCATTAACCAACACGCCGAGGAGGGTCACAGGTACAAGATCAAGGATCTCGCCCATGGTGACTGGGAATCAACCCGCTACAGGTTCGAGTACAGTCAGAACAACGGTATGCATGAGTTCAAGAAGCGCACCATGTCTGCTCGTCAGATCCGTGAGTACATTACGCAATACCCTGGAGACAATCTGCGCATCTGGATACAACCTGTAGCTTCTGACTCAGCGCGTCGATATGCATCTGCATCCCACAGCCACTGTCGGTTTGAAAAGTGTCCGATGCGCAAGTACACTGGTAAAGGTACGGCCGAGGTGGGTAACTACCGCGTTGCGTTTGACGAAAAGTACAAGACATATGGCCCAGGCGTTGTCGATCCTTATGACTGTGTTGGTTACGCCCATCTGTACTGTATGGAGCGCTTCTTCGACTTTGCATACATTTGCCAGGTTGCCGACGTACGAGTCGACCAGCGCGTCAGTATGGAGAAGGAGCCAAAGGGCCACTTTGCATCTGCGTTTGGCTCCAAGCACCACCATGAAGCAGCCCTAGCGAAGAAATTCATAGATGCTGCTCGTAAAGGTCGGCTTGCTGAGACGCATGAGTTCTCTGATTACCCTGTTCACGGAAAATATGCACGTGGAGCGCCTAAGCCACACGAACGCACGCTCATCTACGCACTGTACGGAATGAACATCAAGCATCGTGCAAGGTCTCAGATGAAGCAGTTTATTCTGCAGCGTACAATTCGGCCTGGCGCTTTCCCTATTCACCGCGGTGACATGGAGGTGAAGCTAGTGGATAAGAAGATTGAGAAGCTCCCAGCTTTCAAAGAGTTCTTGAAGCATGGGTCGAAGAAGGATTTCAACTACTCGGCTTACTACGATAAGTTTCATCCTGAGATCAACGAGCGTATTGCGGAATGTATGGCTCTTCGTGAGCAGTTTATCGCTGAAGACAAATTGCTTACGACTCATAAGCGCTCCCGAACCCGTCGACACATCTCTCTGCATGATTCCGAAGACGAGGTCATAGTCACTTCTAAGCCGTCTAGGAAGCGTCGAGTTGTTGATGGCGATTCGTCAGAGGACGAGGCTATATCCCCCAAGCATCAGCCCAAGAAGCGCAGGGTTCTTCATGACGTCTCCAATCATGAGAAGGATGACGTTGAAGAGACCAAGCAAATGCCTCCGCCATGTCAAGAACCTCGTCCCTCTCGTCATGGTCTCCGTCAGAAACAACGTATCGACTACACCGAACCCCAGGATATCCCGCTCCCATTCAACACGCTGACTCAGGATGACGCTACGGAAGCTCTTGTACCAAGCTGTCCCCCAGTGCATGACGCCGACACTCGAAAAGAAAGTTGCAGTATCCTCTTCCCTGCCAACAACGACAACACATGGAAAGATCTTGATCTCCAGCCGCTAGATGGCAGCGAAGCAAATTTAACACAGGAGCAAATCGACGCGCTTCTCAACGCTGCGTACCGCCGCAAGTCGAGCACGCTGAGCAACGGGCCCTGCGTCTCAGCCGTCAGATCGCCGTATCGCACGTGCCATGGTGCGGGATCGCGTAGGGCAAGCTTCAATCCACAACCGGTTATGCGCAGCAAGGAGTTTAGATTGGACGATCCGCCTATGCGTGTTGCGAGTGGGCAGGATGGTGGTCAGCAGAAGACTCGTCGCAGTACGCGTTTCGGGGGCAAGGTGATGGAGCGTAGACCAGGACATCAGGGTAGTGGGGCGGGTAGGGTGAGTAAGCGGTATGCTGGTTGAGATGTTTTGATATCAGAAATGGAAAACAAAGGCTAGAGAATGTCTTGGGATCTATTTAGATGGGGGAGGTGAGCAGGCTTCGGCCAAGTATTGATAGGAAATGATTTCCAACTTCTTCCGCGTTACACACTACTATCTATGTCCCTGTCCCTCGTTGTGTTTGATGAATGAATCTTCTTTATCAAACCAAACTCTTCTATTCTGAGAATGATAGTCTGCTTTCTTCATTCTTGTCTCAAGTCCCATGACAATCTCCCTATCACGGTCGCTGGCTGGATCGTTTAATTGGCTCGCAGGCCGTACCCGGCCGTGTTCAGTTACATAGTGTCCACGCCACGGGTCGGAAGAGTAAAAGGATCTGTGCATCCTGCTTTTTTTTCACCTGGTAGCTCCGACACAGCTTTCCCGCGAATGAAATCATGGATAGGTGAAGGTTTGGTGCTGTCGGGCTGTGTACAAGCGCTTCAGCCTTGCCAAGCCAACCACCCAAGATGTCACGAGGGGAAAAGACGGCCCCTCTGCGGAGCCCGAAAGAGCAATGTGTAAAGAGAGGGGAAGTGATTGGACGCCGGTGAGACTGATCGACTCATATGTAGCCGCGCGGACGATGATGGCATCCCAACCATGCAGCTTGGAAAGGTACGGGAATGGCTACCCAACAGTCCCCCTCAACATGTCCTTTGTTCCTGTCCTGGTAACCGGTTCGTCTATAAACACCACCATCGTCCTGCAATTGCAAGCAGTCTGCTTGCCGCAACACTTGAATTTCTAGACCCTAACCTCCGGGCCACACTGCTTCAACGTCCTCGGCTTACTCCATACTAGGGCTACGGAACGCCCTTGTCGACTACCTATCGCGTCGCATAATCGTATTGCATCACAGCCCCACAAGGCTCTCGACCAGCCTTCACACCACCCGTCTCTGGTAACAAGGCATGGCTTCGCGCAGTTCCACGCCATCACGGCCGCGCGCTTCTTCCAACAGCACTTCGTCTGGCGACACCACCATGATGGACGCACCACTGTCCCCAAGCCGCCCGGCGCGCCTCCGCAACCCTTCGCATAGCGCCCTCCCCACGCCTACGGCATCGCACATGCCCACCCACGACACCCGGCCCGGCCCGTCCTTCTCGCTGCTCCTGTCGCTCCCGAGAGAGCTGCGGGATCGCGTCTATGTGTTTGCGCTTGTCTCAGAGTCGCCCTTCTGGTGGCCTGGCAAAGCTCCCGAACCTGACCACGACAATGTCGCCGTCAATCTTCTCCGCACCAGCAAGCAGGTGTATGCCGAATCTGTGGATATCCTGTATGCTCAGAACAAGTTCATCTTCACGCACCCGAGCGATTGCAACATGTTCCGCGTCGTCGCATCTCCCGCTTCCATCAACATAACGAGCGTCTATTTTCGCATCAGACAGAAAGACTTGAAACTGTGGACCGCGTATCTGGGGAGCAAGCAAGTGGAGAGGAGTCTGAAGAGTGATCTCCCCAAGCTCAAGACTCTCTGGGTATTCCTGAGGTGTGGGGCAATGGGGCTGCCCGCTGCGTTCGGGAGCTTACAAGCAGGGCCTGCCGGTGCTTTAGGAGGGCTGGGAGGACAGGTTCAAGCGGTTCAGAATGCTCTAGGACAGCAGATGCATGCCATCCAGCAGCAAGTCCAGAGCCTGACGCAGGTCATGGCCAATGCCGGCGCACAAGTCGTCGGCGGAGGCGGTAATCATGCCCAACCAGGAGGAAGCCAGCTTCCACCACCTCCACCGCCTGCACCACCAATACCCTTTCTACAGTTTGCCCAAGGAGCTTTGGCACTTGGTGCGCATCACCATTCGCATCACCCAGAGAACACAGCACAGCAACAACACCTCCATCATGCGCAGATGCACCAGCCACCCAATGGCCCTCCACTGCCACTATTCCATGGCCAACAACACCTTGGAGCCATGGGGAATCCACAAGCGCGACAAACCACGGGCGGCACAAACCGGCAAGATGCGCACGCTCTGTTTTCAACCTTTCTCCGCTTCGAGCGAGAGCTAGGTATCGAGTCCCTTTGCCTGAATCTACGGGATGTCCTTTACTTCCAACCTTCCACAACCTTGAACTTTGACTCGTCCTCCAGCAGCAGCAACTCTTCATCTGTAGCGGGGAGCCCCCCTGCATCATCCATTAACAAATCCCGACCTGAGGTCAAGATAGTGTGCATCATCCACATCCCGCGTAGAATCTTGGAGCGGCTAGTCGCGCTTCACCCAGATGAGCTGACTGTAGACGTCAGGACTCAGGACGCGAGGACACGATTCAGAAAATTGCATGGCATAGATGTCAGTTTGGAGCTAAATGGATGTCCCCCGATACGTCAGGAGCAGGACGCGACAGACCATGACGATACGTTTGTGCACGAGCATTAAGAACTCGGTATGCTTTGAAATTGCAAAGTAGTGGTGATTTCTGGTTTCATCCCTAAGTTGTCTGTAGATGTTTCCGAGTTGTCATACAGGATACCCATGAGAAGGCACAGAGGCTTCCCAAGAGCAGAATCGATTTGAACCCACCTGTGCGTGAAGAGGACATGGCTCTCTCACTGTCACACTCACTTCTACTTTCGTGTCGTTTGCAGCGTGCTATAGGCTGCCACAGCCTGCGCGTTTGCTACCGCAGATACTCGAGATATTTTTTCGAGAGGAATATCTACGACTAGATCGTCCAGCCAACCAGTCATTACGCTCTACTCAAGCATGGACTATACCAATCTACTTCCAATTCTCCCTCCATTCGAACCTGAACTGCATGAGCCGACCAGCGTCAACTCGACGAACCGTCTGTACGACTCATACGACTTGGCCACAATCACACCCTGTTCAATCGCCACCAATATCCACGATGTCGCTGATCGAAGTCTATTCCACCTCCTCAACTGCGGCCACATCGTCGTTGTGGACGCGCCCGACCACCGCTGCGGCCGAAACTGCCATCGCGCCGTCGAGCAGCCCACAGTACACTCCTCGAGTGCTTTCTTAGAGCCGCAACATATGTATGTACTATATTCGCAGATCTACTTTCTTTACAGCTAACAAATCAACCTCCCAGACATGATCCAATCGTACCTACCTTCGTCTTCGTGAGTAGCTCCCAGCACAACGACACACTGTACTGCGAAGTCTGCACGGGTATCCCCTTTGACAGATACGCCACCATGTTCCCGCCCCCAAATCCCATATATAACTCCCCAAACCACAACGCCTTTTTCCGCCGCTGTCTCACTCTCTCCCGCGCTATCATCGCGGCTACAACCTTGCTTCCCGCACAAGCTGTAGAGCCGCTGCTGTGTCCTGTGCTATATCGTGCGGGACGTGTAGCGCATGATTTGAGCTGTGGACATCGTGTTTGGTGCCAGACTGAGCGGCCCTGTGGGATCAATTGTAGAGGGAGAGCGGGGTGTGTTGGGGGTTATGGGGGAGGTAAGCGGAATGATGTTTTGTTTTGTGCGGAGTGTGTACAAAGGGCTGAATGGGTTTATGAAAGGTATGAAGCGCTGGGGTGAGAGTGACAGGGAGGACTGACTTTCACTTTGGTAGGATGTAAGGTTAGGCAGTGGATTTTATCTTGGACTTTGTCACATGGCGTGGAGTAAAGGCAATGTATGTGTACCTGGTTCGCTCACTGTGGCGAGACCTGGTCTCGTGTGTTCATGGACGACTTTCACCTAGTCTTCATCTTGTTCCGTCGGGGTAATCTAGCCAAGTCCGCCGTGAGTGTCGACTCACCTTCACTTCAGCACTCACAATGTCCTCAGATCTCGCCTATAACTTGAGTCTTCAACCGTAGCTGGGCACTCACTCCATTCGCAAAGTACAACTCAAACTTTATCACGGCAATTTCCCCTGCTAGAGATTACCACTGTAAAACAAACACCTACATGCCAATGCCGAAACAACAGAGCGCCACATGTAGGAGCTCGTCACGAGGATGGGAAAGACGCAGCGTCTCTAGAAGCAGATCGTCACGGTCAGCGACACCAAGATCTACAGCCGCGCAAAACGGATTGGTGCCAAAGCTGAAAATCAAGCTTAAAATTAATAACAGAGAGGCAAATGCGAATCTACATGCTGCTGTTCAAAACAGGGAGAATGCAGAGTACGATCATCATCCTCTACCGTGCGCCACATTGCCGCCGCCTGTCACGACCCGGACTGGACGGACGGTTCACAAGCCGCAGTATGCGGATGTTATACAGGGCAGTGACTACGATCGTATGATGGGTCTAAGTTCCGACGGCCTTGGAGACGACAACATGTTTCAGGCACCTATACTGGGCGACCACGGTATGTATAAAACTTTGGCGATTTCGAAAGACGGAAAGTCACTAACGAACTGTTCAGCTCACATCCCAGGAAATACACAGAGATACTCGCCATATCGCTCGTCGAATGTGAACCAGCAGAATCTTAGCGTGGGCCGTCCCCATATAATCGATGGAGATGGGGACTGGCCATCGTCTGCCACACTCCAAGTTCAGACCCCTACCTTCCAACATGGCAGCTTTAAACCAAGCGAAGACGTATACGCTATATTGAATAATCTCCAGCACACTTCCAAGATCCCGCTCGACCTGCCCTGTCTCAGCAATGCCGCTGATCCAGACTACATGCAGCCTTACAGTCCCCAGCTACTGACTGACCTCTACATCACATGCTACCAACAAAAGCTGTGGAACCTCTGCGATATGATTGCCGACACATGGATCCGCGCATTCCACGCGCGCCGGAAGAAGAGCCAAACCGGTCGAGAACAGCAGCTATGGCGCCGAAACAAAGCATTGGAGCAGCGAAAGCGCAAGGCGTACGAGGCATGGCGAAATGGCGACTATGTGCCGTCGGAATATGACCCGGAGCCACGGGACTACGGTCTGGAAGCCAGTGATCCAGACCTAGCTCCCGACGTGACCGGCATGCACATCCATCTCCTCAACACGCTGTACGAACACACGCAGCCAGACTGTGGGGCTCGCATGCTTTGGGCTGATGCACTGGCGCTTGCGGGCGACCATACAGAGAAGAGTATCGACGTGGCGCAGAAGCGAGGGTTGTCGTTGCATCAGGGCCTGCTGTTTAACATCATGCAGACGAGTTTGCGCATGGTGAGGCGGAATCTCACGCTGAAGATTGAGGAAAGCACAGAGGGAGCGTGGTGTAGGCGTTATCATGAGCATGCAAAGCGTGGATTACTTTGTTACCGAGAGCTGGCGGCCAAGGGCAAGGGAAGCGGAGGAGATGGGCAGGGGGACGTAAGTGGAGTAGAGCGTGGGCAATGTTTCGAGGACACCAAGCGTGATAGTTTTGGAGGCGATACGGATGCTGATGGTGACTCAGTGGAGGAATAGTACAGTGGAGCCACTTGACTTGAGCTGAGCGTACATACATGAGACTAGGCAGCGGAGGCGGCTCGGAAAAGAAAAACTGGGACAAATGTCTATGTTTCTGGGAACAGAAAAATTCTTTCGGGCGCCTGACTCTTTGGGAGTATGGGAATATATTGTTTTTTGTGCAAATCGATCAGTTTATGTCGTGGGATGGGGAATCAGTGCGCTCCGGAAAAGTATCCGAGAGATGAATTCTTGCTTCATCCTGGCGAGTATATAGGTAAAGGCAAGGGACAACAGATACATGAAATATGGATTGCCTCCAGTATCTGCTATCGGGACAAGGTTTTGATGTGCTTTGGCACCTTTTTGCTTCCCACGTATGTACATACGCCTTGGGCGCCTGCCATTGCGTCACGTGCTCTCGCAACTGACCTAGTAAGCAACGAAACGACACGCACGACCTCTGATTACAGGCTCTTTGACAACAATGACATCTAGGCTACATAATCAAAAGACATGCTCCCTCGTCTCCGCCGATTTTGCCGTTTAGGCAAGATGCGTCCGGTCGAGCTCGCTCCAATCCGATGAGCGAGAAGCTTCAGGCGCCCTCCACAACCACCTTCCTCTTCGTAAACCGGAAGAATTACGTGACTCGCGAGGACTCTGATCAAGCCGTGTCCAAGACGTATAAAATGGAGCATCCCCAACATTGGCGTCTTGGACAATACCCCACCTAGTCATGGAGCATACCCACACCACCACTACTGCCAAGCTCGATAAGCACGCTTGTCAGCAACGTTCAACCCAAGCACCGGGCTCTCAACAAGAAATCCGTGCGGCACTTCCATCCATATCCCGGGGAGATGGCGTGATGGCCGCGGTCTGGCACCTTCGTTTACTGCAGACATTGTGGAGTGGGCACTGCTGGCGAAAACCGGAGGCGTGTTGTGATAGTAGCAAGAGGAGGACCAATAGGCATGTCGACTTAGAGCCGCGGCCGCAAAAAGCTGGAAGTCCGTTACCTACGGTGCGGATAGACATGGCCGCTATAGGCACAACGAGTTGACATTGACGTAGCGATGATTTCGCACAGGCAAGGGGGAACGCGGCCTCGGCTAATTTTGAAGAGAAAAGGGCCAAAATCTTAGTGGGCGCATGATGAGCTTGATTTTGTATCAAGCTCTTGATCGTAGCCTTTTCCTTCCAGTTGTAGGAAGGATGGTCAGGACACTTGCTGTCACACCGATACGCCAGTGGAGCTTCTATCGGCCAAGAACAAGATCCGGACATGCTTCTTGTTTTGTCTTGGGCCATTCGCTGCCCTGCATGGAGATGGAATGCGGAGCGTTGCGGAGAAGGTGCAAAAGCGGGTGGGCTCTGAAGACTCTACCGCGGTGACAGTCGCATCAGATGGCCCAGCCAGAGCGGCTAAGCTTGCCAAGCATTTCACTAGCGAGTCAGGGGGCTCCGTTACGATGGATGATTCTTTGTCCTGCCTGTCGGGTAGCGCATCTCTCATCGGCTGTCACCTTGCGCGAGCCTTGGTAGTCGACACATGCGGGCCGCCTCCAGCTTGTCATCACCATCAGGCCAGGAACAGAAGAGATTGTGACATGTGGCCTCACTACCCATCGCCTCGCCTTCGCCTTCGCCAGCTACCACCACACCAATACTCTCAACGCGCCTCCACTCGACATCCGGGACCACTCGCTAGCACACAAGCCGGGAAAGCGTTCGCAGGTCGGCATATGGCTTTGGACAAGCTAGGCAGTTGGCGCTGATGAAGGATTCGGAGCCGCATTGCTTCGCACCCACACCGCCGCTATCCGGGGGCTTGTCCGTGAGCTTGATTTTCAAAAGCCGAAGTTTTGCCCCGACACGCGTTCTTCGGTGGTATTTCTACCGGCGAATGGAGCTCGTCACGAGGCATGGCGGGAATGAAGTTTCCTACATTACCCGTTCTAGGCGTTTTGTCTCGTATCTTCCAACGACATGATAGGACAGCACCCTAGCTCCCTGGACACTAACAACTGTTGCAGCCAGGCCAGTGTTCTGCTAGACTGGCCAAAATATGGGAGGCGGGATCGTTTGGGGAATGATGCGGGGTTCCCGCACTGTGGTGATGCCAATAGCTAACTCGGTGCTTGGGCCGGCTCGAAGCTCCACTAGATGCACCAACAAGGAAGCTTTCTCCACTCAAGCCTTGATCAGCCATTTCAAACCTTCTGGGCATGCAACCTACTATCTAGTCTGCCCGCCTGGGGCGCTATTGCTCACATGATGAGCGGCCTGGTTACCACATGAAGCCAAGTTGCAACGCCCACAAACGCCGACAAGGATGTCCCAATGTGGAGTTACACCGTGGCGAGCGTTGTCTGGGGTCTATCAAGGATGGCTTGGTATGACAGCCTGACTGGACATGCCCTCTCCGCATATCGTACCCCACCATTGTTTTTACGTATAAGAGGCGTGCGCATCTTCCTGGGATTCAAGCCTGTACTGCCTCTCCTCACTGCTGGACAGACCCAGGTTTCGCAGCTCCGGAGTCACAAGTCACCAACACCACACAAGCATTTGCAAAATCTTGCCCAGCATGTTTAACATCTGGCGTGAGAACCTAAAGGACACCCCCAAGGAGAGCCTTAACTGGCGTCTCTGGTACGGTGTCTTTGGTAAGGACTTCTGCTTGTTTTTGGTCATGTCGTAGCTAACAAGACCGCAGTCTTCGGACTCATGGGAGCTGCCCGTGGTATCGACGAAGGCTTAATTGGCACCACAGCTGAACTCGACCCCTTCCGCAGAAAGTTTGGCCTTGACGACCCCAACAAGAACGCGCATGACGAGGCAGAGCTCTTGTCCAACATCACCTCCATGGTGCAGATGGGATCCATCTTGGGCTCCCTGATTGCCTTCTTCATCACCGACAAGATCGGCCGCATTTGGGCCACACGCCAACTCTGTCTCATCTGGGTCATCGGTATCACCATCTTCCTCACCAGCTCATTGACTGGATCTATCGGCCAAGTGTACGCCGGAAGATTTATTGCCGGCATCGGTATCGGCCAGACTACTGTCGTTGCTCCTACCTACCTTGCTGAGACAGCGCCCAGGGCTATTCGCGGTCTCTGTGTAGGCGCATTCGCTGGCTCTGTGTACCTTGGTATCATGCTTGCATACTTTGCTTCCTGGGGCTCGTCCATCAATATCTCCTCCAACTCCGACACCCAATGGCTCGTACCCAACAGCATGCACATTATGTTTGCTGGCGTCATCTTCATGCTCTCCATGTTCTGCCGTGAGAGCCCCCGTTGGCTGATCAAGGTCGGTCGCCATGAGGAGGCTCTGAAGAACCTATCTCTTCTTCGCAAGCTCCCCGAAGACCACCCCTACGTCACTTCTGAGGTTATGGATATCAACGACCAGCTCAACCGTGAGCGCGAAGCTACCATGGGCACCTCCTGGCTTGGGCCGATCCGTGAGCTGTTCTCCAGCAAGGCCAACCTCTACCGCATTCAGCTTTCCGTCATGTCGCAGCTGCTCGGGCAATGGTCCGGCGCAAACAGTATGTATTGCCTATGTGCAAAAGTCCAATATGATAGTGCTAACTCTCTCTCTTCAAGGCATTACCATTTACGCACCCCAGTACTTCGCCATGATGGGTACGACCGGCCAAAACGAGAAACTCTTCGCAACCGCCATCTTCGGAGTCGTCAAATTCGTCAGCTCCATGATCTGCGCCTTCTTCCTGATTGATTTCATCGGCCGCAAGCGTGCCCTCAGCACCGGTATCACGCTGCAATTGGTGGCTATACTCTACATGGCCATCTTCCTGCTCATCGACACAGGTATCAGCAAGGGCGTCGTGCAAACTGCGAGCCAAAAACACGCTGCCATGGGCGCCATCGTCATGATCTACTTCTCCGGCTTCGGATGGGCTCTGGGTTGGAACTCGATCCAGTACCTCATCAACTCTGAGATTTACCCTCTACGTCTGCGTGCGCTTGGTGGCTCCTTTGCCATGACTTTCCACTTTGTCAATCAGTATGGAAACTCAAAGGCTGTGCCGCTCATGTTCATCTCCATGACGCGCGGTGGTACTATGCTCTTCTTCTCGTGCGTCACTGCCTTGGGTCTGGTGTGGGTCTGGTTCTTCCTTCCCGAGACGTCTGGCAAGTCGCTCGAGGCCCTCGACGAGATGTTCAATCTGCCCTGGCACCTTATCGGTCGCAAGGGCGCGCAACTCACCAAGGGAACTGGTGCCATGTCTGAGATCCTGGACCATGCTGGGGAGAAGGCTACTACGTATGAGATGGAGAACGTGGAGAACGTTGAACCGCAGAACCATAGGGTCGAGCAGAAGGTGTAGACTTGTGCATCTAAGAGCAGCGTTGATTCATCTAGTAATCTAGTCCCTACACAACTGTTACATGGTGGCGGCAGCTAATGAAATGAATTCATGAATGTAACAAGACAAAGATATTGGTCCAATAGCGTGTGTGTGATGTATGGGGTGCAACCTTGCGTCATCTTGCATCGGCGATCCCACAGTCCATATGAGGAACCTCTTCCTAGACTTGCCAATCCCAACGAACGTCCTCGTGCGCTTTTGCTTGAAGGCCTTAAACAATTATATCCTGGCTGTTCATGTTGTCTCTCTGATGTCCTCCCCATCGTATTTCCCGTGACATCCTACATCTTGCTCTCCCTGAAATCTTACTTACTTGCCCTCTGTCCTTCCTCCTTCCTCCTTGCCACCATCTCCCTCATCTCCACCACCTCAACGCTCTTCAACCTCCCCATCATCCTCGTAATCCTCATCCTCCTCCTCAACTATCCTCCTCCGCTTCCGCTGCGGCGCTACCGACATGTCCCCATCCTTCCGACGCTTAGTCGCGACCGACACCTCTCCATCCTTGCGCCCACCATACCCCTCACCTTCCACCATATCCTCGAAGAAATTATCGCCTACCTGCGGCACAGCGGTATCGAAGATATGATGCTTCCTCCTGGCTTCGTATCTGCTCCCCACCGTCCCGTCAGCACGGCACGGCAGCCTGGTCAGTTTGAGACCAATGTAGCATTTCCGATAGCGCTGCTGTTTGCCTAGCCTGGTCGCTTCCGTGCTGCGCAGCTCGGCGCGGAGATGCTCTGTTGTGTGGTGGATGTTAGTAAGCGTGTCTACTCTAGAAAGGGAGAGAGAGGGAAAGAACGAAACACACAGTTTTCCTTTCGTCTCCATGTGACGTGAATGAGCTGGGATGCACGTACCTGCCTGCGTTGCGGATACATTCTCTGGGATCAAGATTTCGAACTTGGTTTCTACGCATGCGTCGCAGTAGAACGGGCGGGTGCTCGCGTTGGTAGCGGTGTCAGTGCTGCTTTTCTTCACGGCCGCGGGCTGGGCGCTGACTACGTGGTGGCAGTTTGGTGCGCAGGGCTCGTTGGGCGCGGCGGTGAGGACGATATGGCCGCATGCAAGTACATGCTCGAAAGATAGTGATTTTTCGAGGCAGGAATTGGTGGCGGGCGTTATCATGATGCGTGGGTATGTCACTGTTTCGTGAATGAACTTTTTCTTCGAGGGCGATACTGAGCTCGATGGGGCTTTGCGTTTGCGTGAGGCGTGCGAAGAAGGCATGGCGCTGGGGCGCGGGAGGACAGGTAGTATCTGACGGAGGGGTCTCGAGATGCCTCTACGTACAGGGCGGGCGGGCATTGCTGTTGTGTGTGCTATGCTCAAAAGGGTGGCTCACATAGGAATTTGATACAAGGTAGGAGTGCGTCTTAGTCATCGGACGCGGAGCCATGTACGTTGCACAGTGCAAACGGAACAGTGGTGAAAGTGACTGGTCGCGTGACGTTGTTGTTGAGAGTGAGTAATGAATGATGGACGTGGTTCTTTACGCAAACGTGAAAGTGAAAGTGAAAGTGAAAGACAGTTAACAGCATTCTTGGTTTTGATTGAGGTTGCTTGTTAGAAGGTACATTATTCCTGCGTTACTAACTAGACAATAATGCCGATGAAGACACTGAGCTACAGTACAGTTGCAATACTACTTCTGCTGTACTGTGTATTCCCAAGGCTTTGGCGGATTCAATCGCCTCCTTAGCAACCAGCTCGTCGACGGCTCTTCGTAGCAGAACTGTTGACAAAGCGAGTCTCTGTAATTTTGCCTGCCCGCTGTTTATTCGAATCTAGAACCTGAAGACGAAATCATATGCACAGTGGCAGGCCTTTCGTAGAGTTTGTACCACTTTGTCGTCTTTCTATATCATTAGACGTAGAAATAGGGCAATAGATAGGACTGGATGCGATCTTAAAGTGGAGCTATGATGAACTGTAAATAACGTTAGCCACTCGACCTTCTCTACAGCGTTGTGCTTGATGGAGTGGCGTCGACTAGGCTAAGATAGGCCAACTGTTGAATAGTTGGAGAGAGGATTGATAAGAAAAGCCTCGTACCAACGCTCCTATGTGTCACCAAGACTAATGGGGTATAAAATCATATGATTGCAAGCTACGTGACACACTTCAGCCAACCAAAAATTCGACACATCGCAGGTTGGAAAGATGTGCAAAAAGAAAGAATTAAATGCTCCGTAGCGGGGAATTAAACTTCGGTCTCCCGCGAGCTGTCAACTGCTTTACGCTACTGTGAGCCTAGTTTTCAAGGTAACATGGCTTGCTATTGTAGGACACGCTATCCTTGTTTGGTTTACAAGAGAGTAATTATAGAACAGTACAGCTCCCAGTAAGGCTTGAGGTAAGAACGCTATAGTCATTAGACGAGATGCAGTACTTTCTCGTGGAGATCGCCCTTGTCTCGTAGGTCTAGTGCTTCTCCCTTCTGGAGTCCCTCAACATAGCACTCACCAACGAGACGATAGCAATCGGTCTGGGGAAGAGCATGCCTTTCCGCAGGTACTGGTGTACACTCTTTTGGCGTCTTCTTCTGAAACGGATTCCAGCTCTTCAAAGAGCCTTTGAATTTTTCGACTGAGCTAGTGGAAGAACCCGGATCAAGGTCCAGCCACTCAGGACAGTCGCGTCCTTTCGTCACTTTCTGCATAACGAAAGGTGTTTTCCCACCATACAGTACGCATACCTCGTCTCCAACTCGTGTAATCGGTGGTCCACTGCCAATATATCCCGTTTCAGTTACGAAGATGGCCCGGTCAAACTCCACAGCGATATTAAATCTCAACGCCATGAAAGCCAGCCTTTCTGACGCCTCTTCACTCGAGATATCCTCCACACAAGGCCACTCCTCGACATCTGACTTCGCAGGAACAGAGAAAGTGCTGAATCTCGGAAGTGTGCCTGGCTCCTTCTCTTTTGCGTATTCAAGGCCGAACTCCCAATACGCAGTAAAATACTGCCCAGGCGACCCTGTTTCAGGCGGCCCGCAAGCAGAGCCCTCGGTAATTGCCTTTGCAAATGCTTCCCCCAGAAGTGGATACCGATTGCCGCCAGCGAACCTCCATGGAGGGTCCCAAATGACCCCCTTCCATGTTCTTATGACAGCGCGAAAAACGTTCAAGGAGAACATTGGATCGTGATCTTCACGGAGGTCTACCAGATGGGTGTATACCTTTGCGATTCTATCGACGACGATGCCTTTCAGGGAGAGTATGCGGTCGTCTTGCGATTCGACGATACACGGTTCGGTATCATATGTCGTCTGGAAAGCAAAGTGGGACATGCGCTGTACGATAGCACAATTGCTGTGGGTTTTATCCCATTTCGGCACCCAAGAAGATTGTTCCTTGTCCCAGGCAAATTTTCCATCGTCGTCACGCTCCTGACGTACCGAACTCAAAATATGCAGTGTCGGCTTGGTTCCATAGGAGCCGGGCATCTCGATGCAGTGTCTTGCAACATCGCGGAACACAGCCTGCCAGTCCCGAGCGTAGTCTACGCGTAAGCGCGGGTATTTCTCGGGTGTTAGGGATTCGACGGATAGGCCCAATACCGCATAGATCTTGTCGTGTGGGACAGTAGAGTTGAACCTAGATATCTGATCCAGTCTGCGCATCAAGGGCGGAGCTTTATACCTGCGACATGTATCGATCATAGAGATGTTGCTTAATGCACGGAGGCCATCTATGTGGTCTGGGTAAGCATGAGCCAAAAACCAATTCACCGCTGGTGACAGTTGGCCCCAGCCGAGTCTCGCATCCTTTCCTACCATTAGTAGCGTGTGGTCTACACTTGATGCTTCTTGGATAATCCATACGCGACTAAACCATGGCCTGTGTAAGAATCTGCTCAGGCTCTCCCATTCCGGAGCACCAACCCTGGGGAGACCAACCGTGCTTGGATCTTCAAAAGGCTCCATGCCCACCATCTTACTCCTGAACAACCTATCATAATCCGGTTTGCCGACCATATCTTTACCCCGCATGATTCTGTGTACTTTTTTCAGGAAAGACAAAGCTTCGATTGCAATGGCGACTTCGTCCTTGTCACCTCCGGGTCTGTCCAATATTGCGTCGCCCAGCCAGACGAGCACCCTTTCACACATTGTGTATATATCCTTCATGCGCATGACCTGAATATTCTTCTCTTCAACATCGCGCTGGTTAATACACAGAGCATCTACCCATAGCAGCTCTGCCTTCTCCGTATTCCTGACTCTCCGCAAGGCTGCCTCCAGATTCAACGTCACCTCGGTTGTCTTTCCGTCCACCTTGATCCGCTCTTTGATGTCCGCGTAGCCCCACACATAGGACAGTGCATCGAAAGTGCCTGAGACCTCTTCCAACGAAACAGTAACAAGCTCGCACTGTATCATGTCACACTCGATGCAGATGCAGCCATCCCCACAACATCCTTCGCGTAGAACTTTGCCCGATTCAAAATCCTGCTCGAAGACCCTCTCGAACATGCTTTCAGTAACGGCTCTGCAGTCCTCCTCTTCGCAATCGCTTTCATTGCCATCTTGGTGGTAGTGGCCGCTCCCACCGGGTATGGTTGTGGGTAAGATTCGCAATAGCCGGATTTGGTCGGCTTCCAAAGGTGAGTAGGTAGGCGGAGACACGCTTGGTGCCCGGCAGCTGTCGTCCCTGCAGCATCCGCAGCATGAGTGGGACGAGACGGACATGTCGTCGATTTATATCTTGATTACAACTGCTTTCCTGAATTCATATATGTTCCCGTGAGGGGGGCTGTGCTAAGGCAACGCCCGGCGGCTATTTGGGATAGGATTTGGGGGCCGAAAGACTATGGGCCTACTACTTCTACATCGCGGAAAAGAGTACTTGCATGTATCGTCGAAGACTATATAGCACAGCGTTCGTCGGGTCAGAAATTGGAAGGCTGCGCAGGGAGAAGCTGACAAGTAAACTTGAGATGAAATTATACTGACAGCCCGTAAACGGCGCTAAAGAGAGGCGCAGCTTTACGTATGTATTACTGCTGGCTGCTTGCTGCCCTACCTACTCTAGTTACTCTAGCTCGTAGTTGCTGGCTGCTCTGACTACTACGTGCTTTAGTTGCTAGCCGTTGTCTTTATTAGATGTAAGAGAGAAACCTTCTATAGAATTTGAGTTTTCGTCACCTGACATTGCGCTAACGTAGTTTACAAGCGAGTCGGCCATACAAGCGAGTCGGCCATACAAGCGAGTCGGCCATACAAGCGAGTCGGCCATACAAGCGAGTCGGCCACCCCACCAACTTATACACCTCTACAAGCGTATAGCTCTACCACATCATGATAATATAGATATATATTGATATAGTAGATTAAGTAGTATCTAGAGTATCTTTCTTACATGTACGCGCATTATGACCAGTCTCTCTACACCTGCTACAGCGCGCTAGAGCCTGGCGGCTAACACCTGATCGCTCTCCTCCCTGACGCTCTTCATGAGCAATCTGCTCATCAGCCTCGCGTTGAGCAATTATATCCTCGCCAGCTCCCTTTGTAAGTACTCCTTGCTTCTATATTCGCTTTCTTTTACGCTCTCTACGTTTTGACGCTGTCTCATTAGCTCTCTCAAGGCTGGCGATTCGATCGCGCATTAGCTCAGCCGAGAGCATCATTATCTCAGCCCCCTTCTTAAGCTGACCAATTGCTGCAATAATTGACGCTAGTGATGAGCTTTTATGCCGTCAAACGCGATTACTTATTAGCGTTGATTGAGCTTCAAGCTCGCGTACGTTGCTCGGCGTACAGGCTTGCCAGAGAGCTTCTGCGAGAGCAGCTGGAGGAGTAGGCGTACGCAGCTGTACGTCAAGCTTTGAGAGAACAGCGTCTGGCTGGAGAGGAACAAGGCCTGCGCCTCGGAAAGCTGAGCAGATATTGGCTGACGTGAATGATTGACTAAAAGCTGCCTTAAACGCTGGTAGAAACTCGAGCTTGGTGACGTGGTTGATATGGTTGCGTATCAGACTCTCCACCTCACGACTATACGCGCGCTTTAATGGCGAGAAGCAGCCAACGTCAAGAGGCTGGAGTAGGTGAGACGAGTGAGGCGGCATACAGAGCGTGTAGATATTGTTCTCCTTGCAGAGCTCTTGAAATGCAAGAGAGTTATGGCTCTCATGGCCGTCAAGGATAAGTAGACGGCGCGCGCCTACAACGCGAGTCTTTGTATAGGCGTCAAAGTGCTTTAGCCACTCAACTTCTAGCTCGTTAGTCGTCCAGCCGTTATCGCTAACTGCGATCGCCCAGTCGCGTGGGATCTCTACCTCCTCGTACCAGGCAGATAGGTGGTACTTGCCAGTAAAGATCAGAAACGGTGGGATAGACCAACCAGCTGCGTTAATCCCAGCGATAAACGTTACCCACTCGCGGCCACCTGGCTGGATAGCCTTTGGCTGGTCTCTTCTCTCTGACGCTGTAACGACAAGCTGAGTGGTAATCTTGCCCATTAAAAAGCCAGCTTCGTCAAAGTTGTAGACGTCCTCGTCACAGATGCCGTACTTGGCCTTTGTCTGCTCTATAAGCTCAAACCAGCTCTTAATTAAGGCTGAATCTTCACATAGGGCTCTCTGCCTATCGTACGCTCGATTGAAACGCGTCGTAAGACTGTCTGTACGCTTGACAAAGTTGCGCGGCCAGTGGACGCCGACCTGGCCAGCGCCGCGCGCAGCTAGGAGTCTATCAGCCATATCGCGCACAGCTGCGTAGGTAGGCGAAAATCCACGTAGATCGAGATCAAGTATATGGCTGATTATCACCTCCTCTTCTAGCTTGGTAAGCTTTTTTGAGTTGGGCTGGCAATCGCGTCGGGCAGGCTTGCCAGCGCGTCGGTCATTGAGTGTAGATTTTGGAACGCTGTACGCTAACGCAGCCTGTCTAGAGCTACTTAGCTGCTGGCTATTAAGAGAAGAGACAGCAAGAACGATATCAGCGTCATTGCGAGAGTGTAAAGCACGTGGTGGTGGAGCCATTAAGGTGTATAGCTTTCAAGGTGTATAAGTTGGTGGGGTGGCCGACTCGCTTGTATGGCCGACTCGCTTGTAAACTAAGCTCGGCCATATAGTGTTCGGCCACATATAGTGGTCGGCCACCTTGGCCACCCCATGACACAGTTTAGATTCGCGACTTTCTCAACAACGACAATTACATTTGCCACTCAGTACACATAGAGCTAAGAGTAAGAGCTGCTGCTGCTATTGCTGCCTTTTCTGCTTCTTTTTCTGCTGAAATACTTGTCTGTTGTGCCTGTAGAGCTGCTGCTCGGTCAATAGCAGCCTTGATACTTTCAACGTTACTAAAGCGTTCATTTGGATCAACTTGAACTCGCTTTCGTACGCGAGTAGTCTGATATCTATCTAGTTGATATTTAAGTCGTTGATTTTCAGCTGTGAGTAGAGCAGCTCTAGTATTTGCCTCTGCAATAGCCTTGCCTGCCTTGCTTAGCACAAGCCGAGTGCTTCGCGAGAGAAATTCTGATGATAGTAGCTGCTGCTGAGCCTTACGTAGAGCCTGTGAGCTTTGAGGAGTACAGAAGCCTTGTTCTGATATAGCTAATGGCTGGCTGGCTGCTGGTGGAGTAACTGGTCGGCCAGTTACTTGGGACGAGAGTAGCACAGCGTCTGGGTTGTATGGGCAGAGCCCAGCAGCCTTCCAGCCAGCTCTAATCACGCGCTCTGATAGCCCTTCTGCTCTAGCTTTATTGTACGATACAACAAAGCGCTCTTTCTTTACTAGCGCTGCGTCGTCAAGTGCTGAGAGAGCTTGAATCTGATCACGATAGCGAGACTTGAGTACAGAGAAAGGAGCTAGGTCTAGCGGCTGTAGCAAGTGAGAGGCATGCGCAGGAAGATACAGTAGCTGAATCTTGTTCACCTTACAGAGCCACATAAAGTCGATAGGCGTGTGGGAGCCATGGCCGTCAAGAAGGAGTAGTCGATATCCACCACTAGCAGGCGCAGTATTTGGTATAAAAATCCGCTGTAGCCACTCAGATCCAATCAGATTCGACGTCCACCCATTCTCGGAGGTAGTGTATAGCCAGTCTGGTGTACCAGCAGTTAGAAACCACGTAGTCTAAAGATGCTTGCCTTTAAAGACGACTAGGCACTAGAGTTTGGCGCCTGTGGCGGAGACAGTCTCAATAATCAATACCCACTCGCGATCCTCTAGAGACTTGACATAAGCTTTCTTCTTTGAAGAGCTTGCGAGCACTCTGGCGTTCGTACATACCCCTAGCGCTACACCAGTCTCGTCCATATTCCATATATCTTCATACTGTATGCCTAACTCTATACGCGTACGCTCGAAGAGCTCAAGAAAAGCTTTTATAGTCTCGTAGTTGGCGCTAGTAGTACGTGCGCTCTCGATCTTTCAGCCGACTATCGATGCGACGCGTGGGTTGCGGGCGACGAAGTGAGATACCCATAGTTGCCCAAGTGGCTGGTAGTCGCCGTTCATGTGCAGGATTCTAGTAGCCATTTCTCGGACGCGTGGATGAGATGGCGGCTGTGCGCGTGAGTCTTCTTCGAGTATCCACTCTACTAGAAAGCGCTCTTGTTCTGGAGTCAATCGCTGCTGGTGTTGATGAGCTATCGCATTGGGTTGTCGGCCTTGGAGACGTTCTTGAAGTGTAGATCGCGGAACACCATAGGCCTGAGCAGCCTTGCGCTGGCTAGTAAAAACACCAGAATTCAAATCTCCAATAGCAGATTGTATAGCTAGCTCACGGGGATCCATTTTGGATGTGCGGTGTTGAGAATATGGACGAGAGTCACGCGTTGTGGTGGGCGGCCAAGGTGGCCGATCACTATATGTGGCCGAACACTATATGGCCGAGCTTACCTTAGTGGTGGCGTACGTTAACAGCTCTTCTACGTTTAAGTTAGAAACGTTAATCTCTATTATCTAATTTAATTTTAGACGTCTTATTTCTTTACCTGCTAATACGCAGGGCTTCTGATCGCTTGTTGATCTATTCGCACAGTCCTGGACTATAGCTTCTCTTCTAGCTAGTACTAAATAGCTTTTAGCTGCTATTGTGTCGCGTCTCTAGGAAGACTCGCGTCTTGCCGTCTCGCTCGTGGGATCTCGTCTCTAATTAAGAGTAATCGCATAGCCTGCACCTTATCTAATAGAGGATTAACAGGACTTCTTACTATAACGTCCGCTTCTAGCTAACTATATGCTAGGCTTAACTAGCCTTTAGGTAGTTTATTACGCGACGTTGCGCCTATGGCTTGGCTTTCTAAGACACGATAGGACTTTAGATAGGTCCTAGGCGACTAATTCGCCTACTATCTCTCACGGCTGATTTTCCTGCGAAGCTCTGCCCTAGGTGTACTGTCTTGCAATAGTCTACCTACACGCTGCGCTGAAGGTCTTTCGTACCTATTGCAGCACTAACTCTGTATTACTAGCGTACGCTAATAACATGCTCTAAAACTTAGTTAGAAGACAGTCTGCCTAAGGCTTATATCTAATTAGGATTAAATATAAAATGTAAGGGGCTGCGCTTTAGAGAGCAATCGCGAGGTATACAAGAGGTTGTATTTAATAAGGAGCTATCTACTCTGCTTACGTTATGTTTATTTACTTGTTAGAGAAAGGTTATGCTGGAGTATCTAAGCGCGTTGTCTGAGCGCGCTGTCTAAGCGCTGCTTAGTCTGAACGTAATTCAGGTGGTGCGCGCGCAGCTCGAACCAAGATTCCATCGAGGAGCTATCCAAAGGGCGTTCAGCCCGTTACAGTGGCTACCTAGTTTAGGGCTACTTTTGTGACAGCGTCTAGAAAGTCTTATATTACATCTTTAGTGTTTTGTACCTCGCTTACTTCTAGGGCTTCTGCCTAAGTGGCTGCTTAGTTATATTCTATTAACTAAGGTTCTTAGTTATTTAGGGTTCTTATAGGTCTGAGAGCTCTAAGATATCTTTCTCTTACTTAGATTCTTTCTTTTTTAGAATCTACTCTAATAGTCTTTTAGAGTGACTTAATCTATTCTCGCACGCTATTTTCTGTGTAGTAGTAACTAAGTTATAGGTAGGGCGACACAGTCCCTAAGATATGAATAAGCAGCTTTTTATATTTTGCCTATTTCTCCCTATATTCTTTTTTAAGGAATCTATACGCTTCTATGCGCATCTTATAGTCTTTACGATCTTCTTAATATTCTTCTTATCTAGTAGTTATTAGATTAGAGACTCGCGTAGGTATGTCTATAATAATAGGTTTGTTGCGTCATGATAACTGCGTGTTACCACAGGTTTAGGAGCTCAACGCGGTGCTTGTACTCGACGGTAGGGTCGCGATTAATTCATAATCTGATAGCACTAGAGGGAGCGGAAGCGTTAGTTTTAGTTGTAGTTCTTGCAAGCCCTCTAGATCTGCGAGTGCCTAAATCTTTAGTAATTTATATTTAATTTTAAGTTGACAATACCACGCTGTCTAGTTATTACTATTAGTTAGAATAACTATCGCATCTTGCGTAGTATGATTAGACATATTGCGTAATTAGGTTTTTTAATGTTAGTAAGACTCTTAATTATTAGATTTAATAGGTCTTTAATTATAGGGTTAAAAACAGGTGTTTATTCGTTTCTATCTCCTGAGGTGTCGCCTTTTTGTGGCTTTTTCTTTTCTTTTGCTTCCTTGGCCTTATGCATGGGCCTCAACTAAAGCCTTACTTCTGACAGATGCATAGCTAGGCTAGCGAGCAGTTTTAGGGTAAGTAATGATAATTACGTTACTTAGGTTAGGCGTCAGGGTTGTACAGGTCTTAGATATAGCTCAGCGTTAGCTTATATCAGGTTTGCTACGTTACTACATAGTAATTATTATTACCAGAGTCTACTAGTAGCTACTATTACTATCTAGCAATATTAAGCAATTCGTTACACAGGGTTGGGTGCTAATACTTCTCTAAGCTTGATCTAGGTTAGGGCGAGTAAGACTATGTGAAAAGCTCCTTGAGAGATTATCTAGTGATGCAGTGGAGTAGTGTGCTTGTAGAAGGAGAACAACAGGTTTAGCAACTACTAATTTGTTGAAGTGTAGAAGCAGATGCTGCTTATCCTACAGCAAACTCAGAGGTAGACGTTGCTACTTATCCTGCAGTAGACTTAGAGGCAGATAGGAAGGCTCTATATATATTACTCTATTATTTATAAAAACCTTTCAGAACTAGTAGCTCTAAATACTAAGCTAGTTATAGATATAGAACTTAATAGTAATAAGTATATAGTCAAGAGATTTAAACCCCTGTAGAAAATTAAAAGTAAATATAAGTACTTAGTTAAGTAAGAAAAATAGTTAAAAAAACTATAATATTTGGGAACTTAAAGGATACTTAACTAACTATAAGTTACTACTATATAAGTACTAATAGAACATCTGAAGAAACAAAGACTAGTTTTTTTTAAGAGGAAGAAAGTAATTAAAAGAAGAGTTCAAAAGGTTAGCCTATAACTAGCTATTTGTTGGAGAATAAGCTACTCAGCTGTTCTCGCTACCTGGATTCTGTGATCGATCTGATCGATCTGATCGATCACTAGGAGCTACTCTGATACAGAGCTATCTATCTGATACAAGATATATTATGATCTGCATACTGCCACGTAAGCTACTATAGTAGAAGCTACTAGAAGGCTGCTACTAGAGAAATATAAATAGCTGTAGATCTAGTAGATAGCACTGTAGAGGTTAGAGGAAAATAGACAGAGCAGTTTAGTCAATCAATTCTCTCCTCTCCCCTAGCACATATCTTGTCTCTCTCTCTTCTAGAACCTTCCTATCTGCCTCTGAGTCTATAGTAGAACAAGTAGCAACGTCTACCTCTGAGTCTGCTATAGGACAAGCAGCCTCGCTTCCATATTTCTACACTATTATGGCTTCGGCCTTTCTAAGATGCATTTTGTAATAAAATTCTAAAATTAATTTAATCTAATAATTACAGTTCACCTATTTCCGCAACACAAATCAGGATCGAAAGACAAAACCTTAAACCTCCTTCTCTACCTCCCACTCCTCCCCTTCTTTCTCCTCCTCCTCCTAAAAGTCTATCTTCGACTAAACAAAATAAAGAATCGTCCCTATCTAAGCTCTACTCTCCTTACTCTAGAAATAGGCCTTAAATTTCTACTACTCTTTAGTTAGAACCTAGGCTATAATAGCCTATCTAATATTAGTTATATTTTGTTTAAGCTATTTAATAGTACCTACACTAGGCTATCTCTTAGCTCTAGTAATTAATCTCTAGCTAAAGTTATAGATTCTATAGGCCTCTTAAGCACTAATAAAAGCTATATATCTACTCTTAGTCCTTCTTAACTATATCTCCTAAATTTAGTATTACTTAAATAAATTGCTATAATTAAGTTTAGAAGAACTAAGGTAGTTAAGCTAGTTAGGTAACTACTACTATAACTTCTTAAGAATAGCGTTAGGTAGCGGGCTATAGTACGCGAAGGTTGCTAATAGAGAGATACTAATTAGAATTTAGCGTTAGCTTAATAAGTTAATAAGTTTAGAGAAGGGCTATATAGTTATAATAAGATTAGAAGATTATTAATATATATTAAGATAGAGATAGAGATATTAATTAAAGTTACTAAGATAGAGATTAAGAGTAGCAAGAATAGCGTATTTATACGTAGTAGTGCACTATACTACGCTATATGTCCTTATTATAACTATAGTTTAATAATTTAGGTAGACTCCTACTAGTTAATTGTTGCCTAATAGGCGTAAGCCTAATAGTAATATTATTGTTGTTATTCTATAATATACTATAGTTTCTAGATTTAAAATATAGAGCGCTTTAGAGCTTAGTATAGAGTGCTAAAACTCTAAACCTTAAGTACTCTCTTTAAGTCGCCACCCTGACTGTAAAGTCTTCTTTTTAACCTTTGATTTTTGGCAGGCTAGGGGGCGGCCTGCCGTTATTTTGAGAAAATATTAAAGAGCTGATCGCTACACGCGAGGCAGAGGTAAAACTATAAAAGAAATAACTAGCTGTTATACTATGTCTCACCCGCCCTACCAAGTCTCTACACCATAAGCGTCCTAGTGCCGCTATATGCACTATCGCGGCTAAGCTGCGCGTGTATCTAGTTGTGCAGCAGGCGTCAAGAAACAAATGCCTTAACAGGCTCAAGTGCGGCGTGCGCGAAGTGGCCTGCAAAGTCGAACTAGGCCTTAGCAGCGGTATCTAGGCGCCGTGAGCATTAAAAGCCAGGCAATTGTGTTAAAGGATGCTTACTAAAGGTGGGACCAACGCATTTGCCCTGGAAGACCGTGGCTCCGCTCGCAGCGTGGGTAGCACCGAAATAGATCCCTTCCTGGCGGATCTGCGCCTCTCCAAATAGCCCGCCTTCCCGCTGCGCAGGTGGATGCTGCGGCCCTCTTAGTAGTGGCGGCAATATCAGACGCTCCAGTAAAAAAGGTAGGGTAGTCCTTAGTATATTATATGCAGCTAAGCTAAGCTCGGCCATATAGTGTTCGGCCACATATAGTGGTCGGCCACCTTGGCCACCCCATGACACAGTTTAGATTCGCGACTTTCTCAACAACGACAATTACATTTGCCACTCAGTACACATAGAGCTAAGAGTAAGAGCTGCTGCTGCTATTGCTGCCTTTTCTGCTTCTTTTTCTGCTGAAATACTTGTCTGTTGTGCCTGTAGAGCTGCTGCTCGGTCAATAGCAGCCTTGATACTTTCAACGTTACTAAAGCGTTTATTTGGATTAACTTGAACTCGCTTTCGTACGCGAGTAGTCTGATATCTATCTAGTTGATATTTAAGTCGTTGATTTTCAGCTGTGAGTAGAGCAGCTCTAGTATTTGCCTCTGCAATAGCCTTGCCTGCCTTGCTTAGCACAAGCCGAGTGCTTCGCGAGAGAAATTCTGATGATAGTAGCTGCTGCTGAGCCTTATGTAGAGCCTGTGAGCTTTGAGGAGTATAGAAGCCTTGTTCTGATATAGCTAATGGCTGGCTAGCTGCTGGTGGAGTAACTGGTCGGCTAGTTACTTGGGACGAGAGTAGCACAGCGTCTGGGTTGTATGGGCAGAGCCCAGCAGCCTTCCAGCCAGCTCTAATCACGCGCTCTGATAGCCCTTCTGCTCTAGCTTTATTGTACGATACAACAAAGCGCTCTTTCTTTACTGGCGCTGCGTCATCAAGTGCTGAGAGAGCTTGAATCTGATCACGATAGCGAGACTTGAGTACAGAGAAAGGAGCTAGGTCTAGCGGCTGTAGCAAGTGAGAGGCATGCGCAGGAAGATACAGTAGCTGAATCTTGTTCACCTTACAGAGCCACATAAAGTCGATAGGCGTGTAGGAGCCATAGCCGTCAAGAAGGAGTAGTCGATATCCACCACTAGCAGGCGCAGTATTTGGTATAAAAATCCGCTATAGCCACTCAGATCCAATCAGATTCGACGTCCACCCATTCTCGGAGGTAGTGTATAGCCAGTCTGGTGTACCAGCAGTTGGAAACCACGTAGTCTGAAGATGCTTGCCTTTGAAGACGACTAGGCACTGGAGTTTGGCGCCTGTGGCGGAGACGGTCTCAATAATCGATACCCACTCGCGATCCTCTGGAGACTTGACATAAGCTTTCTTCTTTGAAGAGCTTGCGAGCACTCTAGCGTTCGTACATACCCCTAGCGCTACACCAGTCTCGTCCATATTCCATATATCTTCATACTGTATGCCTAACTCTATACGCGTACGCTCGAAGAGCTCAAGAAAAGCTTTTATAGTCTCGTAGTTGGCGCCAGTAGTACGTGCGCTCTCGATCTTTCGGCCGACTATCGATGCGACGCGTGGGTTGCGGGCGACGAAGTGAGATACCCATAGTTGCCCAAGTGGCTGGTAGTCGCCGTTCATGTGCAGGATTCTAGTAGCCATTTCTCGGACGCGTGGATGAGATGGCGGCTGTGCGCGTGAGTCTTCTTCGAGTATCCACTCTACTAGAAAGCGCTCTTGTTCTGGAGTCAATCGCTGCTAGTGTTGATAAGCTATCGCGTTAGGTTGTCGGCCTTGGAGACGTTCTTGAAGTGTAGATCGCGGAACACCATAGGCCTGAGCAGCCTTGCGCTGGCTAGTAAAAACACCAGAATTCAAATCTCCAATAGCAGATTGTATAGCTAGCTCACGGGGATCCATTTTGGATGTGCGGTGTTGAGAATATGGACGAGAGTCACGCGTTGTGGTGGGCGGCCAAGGTGGCCGATCACTATATGTGGCCGAACACTATATGGCCGAGCTTAGCCAGATCAGTAAGCTGGCCACCCCACCAAACCTGATGCGACTCTCTGCACAACAACCACAATGCCGCGACAACAACGTCCTATACAGACTTCTCGTGAAGGTAGAATAAGCCTTGCTATCGCATCCTATCGTAGCAATCCAAAGCAATCTCTCCGCGCGCTCGCGACAGCGTATAACATCCCTAGATCAACTCTACAGACGCGCCTCCACGGTACCCAGCCTCAATCAGAGACAGCCTCTGTCAATCGAAAGCTATCGCCTATTGAAGAGCAGTCTCTCGTGCAGTAGATCCTAGAGCTAGATCGACGAGGATTTCCACCCCATATTATCGACGTACGACGGATGGCAGACGCTCTACTCGCTGCGCGTGGCCAGGATCCACCTCCACAACCTGTAGGCAAGAAATAGGTGTCGCGCTTTATCCAAAGCAAGTCAGAGCTCCAGACAAAGTAGAGTAGGCGCTTTAGTAGCCAGCGCGCTAGCTGCGAGGATCCTACTACAATTGCAGCGTAGTTTAGGCTAGTAGAGGAGACGCGCCAGGCGTACGGCGTCCTAGATCAAGATATCTACAACTTTGACGAGGCTGGATTCGTGATGGGCGTCGCTAGCACGTCAAAGGTAGTCACTAGCTCTGACAGAGTTGGTCGAGCAGTCGTCGTACAGCCAGGTAACCGAGAGTGGGTAACAGCGATCGAGTGCGTTAACGCGTCTGGCTGGGCTCTGCCACCGTTCATGATCCTCGCTGGTAAGGTACACCAGAGCAGCTGGTACCACGACCTCCCACTAGACTGGATTGTCGGCGTCTCAGACAACGGCTGGACAACTGATGCGCTTGGCTTTGAGTGGGTAAAGCATTTTAACTAGCATACAGCGTCTCGTACAGCTGGAGTCTATCGCATTCTTAT
>JPSZ01000001.1:169655-204594 GCA_002161795.1 Curvularia sp. IFB-Z10
AGCAACACTACTTGCAGAGGAGAACAAGAAGCTGCGTGCAGCTAACCAGCGCCAACAACAAAAGCAAAGTCAGCAGCGTCAATATCTTACTTCTGGTAGAGTACTCCAGGTGCAGCAGGCTCAGCAGCTTGCTGCAGAGGCAGAAAGGGTGGTCACGGAGGTTGAGCAAGGTGAGGGGAGTCAGCGACGTCAGCGCGCGCCGCCGACGTGCACGAAGTGTCACATTCAAGGACATACTCGGACTTCATGTAGAGCTAGATAATAAACTATATCTCTTTATTATATCGAATTTTATCGTGTTGTTGTGGAGCTAGCGTGCAGAGCGTCGCATCAAGTTTGGTGGGGTGCGCAGCTTACTGATGTGCGCAGCTTACTGATGAAATACGTTATATGGCCGAGCTTACGTTAGCTAAGAAATAAAATTCCTACGTAATGTCTTGGTATAGATTCGACGAATAAGAGCAAAGATTTCTAGAGCCAATCAAATCGCATATTGTTATGCACGAGAAGCCCTTAGGAGCAATTGTAATATGCAGCTAAAGCTGCAACAAAGGGGGCCGTCGATCTCTAGATGCTAGATGAACTGATAGATGACTAACATCTCTAAAGCACACGGATTACTTCGTCGATAATCTTGCAGTAAGTTTAATTAATAATTCACTTTCGTTGCATTCTAAAAGCTGTATGTCTTCATTAAGCATGATGATCGACACATAATGACCCTTTCAATAGACAGCCACGACACAAGTTGGCGACTTCGCCACAGATACTGTCCCTAGAAACTAAATAAAAGATATTGGGATTTACGCAGACAGGAAAGCCGTAATATATGAGATTGAACTCTTTTAGAATTGACTTGATACTTGATTGCAAAATCATATATTTATCGTGAAACGAAACCAAGTATAGATATCGAATCATGTACATATTCTTCAAAATTGCCTACAGAGATCTTGACTCTGTCTTGAAAGATAGTTAGTCTAACAGGACTGCGTTCAAGGAAATGAATTTCTTACCCACTGGGCGCAACCTCACCCCTGATGACCAGAACCATGGATATTGCTCTTGCACCCCGTGGTTGGGAGCTGGCAGCTGTAAATTTTGCTTCCGCACGGAACAGCTGTTTGGATTATTAGCAATATACTTGCTTGAGTAGTGTGAAAGGTGCAGTACCCTCGCAATGAGTGCTGCAGCATTTATTATTCACAGGATCACACGTCACTGTATTGTTTAGTAAATGAAGATATGTTGCAAAGCGTAAGTACTAACATCCGTTAGGGATGCATTGCCGCTCCTGAAGTTCAGCTGGGATAGCTGTGGCCGCCACAACACTAATGATCGTGGCGATGATAGTAATGGATTTCATGATGTACGTTGGGTTTTACACTTGTGCTTTAATAAACAGTTGGATAGTGCATAGGAATGCGTGAAGAAGAGATGCTGTGCCTCAATTAGTGTCAGCGAAGCAGGTATTTATATTCTGCATAACTAGCCAAGATCTTGCGTCTTCGCCCAATATGCCTTGACATCTCCTGATCATTATATTCACTACCACGACCACGGCTTATCGGATGGTCGGGATTAAGCGATTACGAGACCGAGTAAGCGTTATAGATGGTTCTTACTTGGCTCCGAGCTACAAAAATGTATATACCCTGCCGGAGGAGGATATACGATGCCCAGAACGAGAGAACACCCCGCACAGTGGATGTGGGAAAGGGTCCCTTGTACCAATATGTCAGCCTTGCCTATAATACTGGGGGCTGTTCCTGAAGCATCACCTTGCTCATGTGTGGTTCTAGCATTGTTTACTTGTATGAACCCGAGGTTGATTGGTTCTGCTTTCCGTGCGTGATACTATGAGAACATAGACTCGGTATGATGTCATAACAAGAGAATAAAGCAAAGTAGAATGCCAGGTTTTGCAATAAATCTGTATCGATATGCCAAGGTGACTTGGAAAAAACCCCTAATCAATATGCATTTCCCGATTTCGCCTAGGTATATGACCTTCCGCTACGGGATGTCCGGCAGTAGTTATTGTGGTGTCTGATATCTGCGCAGGTGCACACATAGGGGCGCTAGCAAAAACCTCGATTGAAGTTGGCATTCTCGATCGTCGGAAATAAGCCATGTTGATACGAGCTGTTACGGCTTGAGGTTTCATAAATCTAGAACGCTTATTTCTGCAGCGAGGACCTGGGCTTTAGCATCTGTCAGAGCTAGGCTTGATCTGGGGAGGCGTACTCGGGAGTCAGGTCAGAGCTAGGCTTGATCTCGGGGCTTAATCAAAATCCAGGCCAGAGCGCTGCTCAATATATCAATCATTCAATTCGAGTTGAAGGACAACAAGGCATGATACATACTGCTCCCACCACCACCACTACTGCTACTACTACTACTACTACTACTACTAAGCCACGCGCGTTTCGGCGTTGCTTTCCTATCAGTGCAGCTTGGCGGTAGTATTGTAATTTCGCGGAACTTTAGGGCTTATATTCTATGTAAACCTGTCAATGTTGGCACAGGCAAAGACGTCAAAACCACCATCTTATGGATGTTCAGTATGAGCGAATACCATCATGAATACGCCATTATAGTGTGCGTAATTAAACAGAAAGCTGATGCTTTGTAAACCTGCTTTATGGTGCCTGGGTACTTTTACCGATCGCTGACTATTCGGAACCACCGGGTCGTACCCGTCACTAGTACTGAAGCACAGTCCCTTGGCTTCGTATTCGATGCGTCAATGCACACCTATCCATACGAATGTGGCGGATCACTGCTTCGGTTACCCTTCGGTTCTTTGCGTGGCTCCGCAGGAAACCCACCTCCAGAATCTAGCACCTCATATAGTGGGTGGCTTGCGAAGAACGATATTATCACTACTCTCATGTTAATTCAGTCTAGATCAACCCTCAAGTTGCGTATGCAGCTCGGAAGGCGACGGGCATAGAGACGGGAGCGAAAATGGCAGACATGAACTGTAGCAGGGTTATGCCGGTGTGCAGCTAATTACGGAGGTACATCTCAAAAGTCCGCGCCCACTGTGGCAAGCAGATGTTTATAGCACTAACTAGATTTAGAATTATCTTCTCGCCAGGTAATAATTCGTAATAATATGTAACTTATAAGACTAGATAGAAGACTCTTTAGTGCTTAATTCTCTCTTTAGTTGAGGTAAGCTAACTATAAACTTATCAAAGTTATTATTCATACGCAAGCTTAGTTAGAGTAGAGCTTGTGGAGCATCCTTAGTAGTAATGCTGTGTGCATTGTAACCGCGTTTTTCGGCCAACCTTCGGGCTGAATGAGTTCACTGCAGTTTGACTAGTTCTCGCCATTAACTATCACCATGTCCAGCTCCATTATAGCTATTTTCCTAGCCGTCAGTAGACTAACCTCCAAGCACCACCAAGAAAAATCATGGGAAAAAACAAGAATGAGCTTTCGAGCGGGAAATTGAAACCCAGTCTCCCGCGTTTTGTTAATTGCTTAAGAAGTGGAAATATTGACTAGTATATCACTGTGCCGTCTGCCATAACATCTGTTAGTTTACTGTTTTAGGTTACAAATATCTGTTAATTTTTCTAGTCTAGGTTACAATAACCTGAAGTTAGGTTTCTGTTTTCGAGTGTGTTAGCCTTATGCTAGTTTCACATCCCTTGTACGTGGAGTCCCTTAGTGTATTGGTGGTGCTCATCGCCTTAAAGTAGCATCGCAGCATTTAATCATTAGGTTACTTCTACGGTTTTGATACATCACGAGCAATGGAACTTTAAGGATGTACAGATAGTCGTGTTGTTCACGAGACGAATTGCTAGCGAGCCTTACTAAAGCTACGTACAACGTACGTAGCGCGTACAGCATCCTAACACCACCACAACACCACAGCTCCAGGAAACACTAGGACTATATAACGCTGCTTTCCCTCACCTTCTCCAGACCGCGATTGTAGACTTTTATCTCATCCTATCCAAGCCCATCATGACAACACGTGGAGGCGGATTCGTTGGCAGAGTAGGCATGGGCGCACATAGTCGCATCCAACGCATGAAGACACACGTCCTCCCATTCACAGACCACATGGGGAAAGAAGCATTGATGATCTTCGAAGGCCGAGAAACATGCCCACTTCCCCCGCTCTACAGTTTCGCCATGTACTTCACGCACAAAGACGTGAATGCAGAAAACGTCCAGCCAGTCGAGCTCCTGGATGCCATCAGACGCGGTACCCCGCTGAAAAGCTACCCCTGTCCCTTCCGTCTAGAGATATTCTTCCTCCCTGCTCCAAGTGAAGCCGCTGCATCCGACGAAGCGTGCATCGCGCATTATCGCGAGGAGAAGCGCAGCCGCGGAGACTACATGCGCCAAATCGAAGCAGTCAACGCTCCAGGCAACAGCACTGGTACTGGAGGTCTCCCTGGCTTCGTGCCAAGCTACATCGACGACCCCTACGGCAACTTTCACCATGGCCGTCTGTACAACTACCAGGAACCCAACTGGCACACAGATAAGCGGCCGGTCTGCCGCGTTTTCTTCGATCCTATCCCGCAAGAGCAATATGCGCCGATTGCGGAAGAGGCGGGGGAACCGGAAGTCCTGCCGCCGGTGAGGGTCACGCTGCATGTGATGCAGAAGAGCGACACGGAGGATTCGGGTGCGAATTTTGTGGGTTTGACGATGTATGAGACGGCGAATGGGAAGACGCAGAATGAGACGGATGGGCCGTGGCAGGAGGCGGTAGAGCGGGGTTGGGCTACTTGGTAGAGATGTATCTGATGGAAACGGCCTCGACCAAGTTGCTATTACCATGTCTTCCACGGGGTATGTCGAGTAGCGGTCATCACAAGATGTCTTTGTCAACGAGCATATTTAGCTGAAAAATGGCAACTATAGCTCCCCAGTATTAAGTGTAGATATGCATCCATTCCCTTGCTCTGCATACCCCATTTACCCCCCTCCAACCTTACTAGATTGTACAAAAAACACCGCAATTCCTACACATCCTGCTTCCCCAACTACCCACATGCAAGAATCAAGCTTGACTCGAGATTCCAACACAGTATGCGTAATCCGGCCAGAAACTCGTCGTGCAATCATTCTAGACAGCCGGATCCCTACATCACTATTCCATTAGTACCACAAACCCCGCTTATCGCCTTATAAAAAGAAACTCACCATTTATAAAACGTATCAAGCCCAATACCGTAAAGTTGGGAAATAGTCCAGCAAGTATCACCCGCTATCACTCATTAGCCAAACCCACATTATTAAACAATGAAGCAAGACACCGGAGTGTCTTTGCTACAGGGATATACTCACAACTAACAACATGCCATTTATTGCAACCGGCAACTGTACCGGGGTGCGTGGGATCGGGTATCGCGGGCGCAGTGGACGTAGGTGGTGCGGATGTGGGGGTGGGGTGGGTGTGAAGGTGCTGGAGATTATGTCGGTGGGGATGGCGTCGGTGCTTACGCGGTAGCGGTAGTCTGCAAAAGAATTATTAGATGAATTGAATGGCGAGAATGGACGGGAGGGGGGAGAGGGGGGGGGGCTAGTCCTACTGCGGGATTCATTTTATACAACTGCGCGATAGTGATGCGGTTTTGATTGAGGAACGGCTGGTATGTTATTAGAGGGACAACGGCTTCTTATTTGACATAGCCCTTAGTAGCGCCTTCCCTGATCGGATAGAAGCCTGCCCCTTTGTTAGATAAGGTGGCGTTTATGGGCGATCTGCCGCCGCTGTATGCTGCTATGCAATATCAAAGGTCTTTTGCTGGGGCGCAGTTGGTAGAGTTAGTTATGAGAGATGGGTTCCTAGTTTGATTGCTAGTACTCCGCGTCTTTCTATATATGTATAAATGATGGGCTGTTAATGAAAATACTTACTAGTTCTCTAACTGCTCTAATGTAATCCCCTATCCTTTAGTAAGCGCCGCACAAGACAACGAATACGCTTATAGTATCATCTCGTTAATGGTTAGATTTGCGCTATTTATGAACAGAAAGCAATCTTTCCTCGTCCCCTTGGCTAACAGCGATGGAGTTGGCAACCTGAGTATCGGGGGCGCGGTAAGCGTTGCCTTTGGGAGGCTGTCGTACGGGATCTCCGGCACCGACGTTGCAGGAGGCATGTAGTTGGGATGGCCCGGGTACTCATTCACGGGGCCCACAGGCTCGACATAGTAGCTCTTAAATGTAAAGAGGTTCGTGCAATTGTTGTTGATGCCTTGGTTGAGGAAGCGGAAGTCGTCGAGGCCGATGCTGAACTTGATGACGAGGTTGCAGTATTCTTCTGGCTGGACTTGGTAGTACTTGGCACAATAAATGTTCAGGCGTTGACAAGGTCACTGGGGACAGAGATCGCAGTCGGCGTTGCAGTGGGTATAGGCGTGGAAATTAATGTTGTTGTTGGGTTGGACTCGAAGTCTTTGTCACCCGGCGGAGTTACACAAATGAAGCCACACATACTCCGACGACTTCGTGCTCAAGATCATCGACCAGCGATTGACTTGCCCCCAATGTAGCCGCGAAGTTGGACATGAAAGCAGAGTTTCATATTGATGTCGACGTCAATTACGGCTTTACTCTTGTTGCCACACTTGGTAATCTTGGCAGCTTCATCGACTTCAGCGATTCATTCCTGTACTTCCGTACCAAAGGAGAGGTAGATGCTACGTTCATCGTCGACGCAGCCGTCACCGCCATGTTTGATACTGGCGATATAATAGCTGCTAGATTCCAACCAACGATATAAGAGAGTTAGATCAGCCAGGTGAGCGGCTAAATTTTAATAAGTTACCAGTCCATGAAAAAGCAAGAAGAGAGAAAAATAAGCTCTCCAGCGGGGAATTAAACCCCAGTCTCCCGCGCTTTGTCAATTGCTTAACAAGCGGAAATACTGACTACTATGTTACTGTGCTGTCTGCTACAATATCCATTAAATTTTCTGTTCTAGGTTACGAATATCTGTTAATTATTCTGCTTCAGAATACGGCAACCCGAGTTTGGGTTTCTGTTTTAGGTACATAGCCTTGTGATAATAGCTAATGTTTCACACCCTTGGATGTTGAGTTCTTTAGTATATTAGTAGTGCTTTAAAGCAGCATCGTAGCGCTTGTTTACAAACACTGATTGGCTTAGCTATCGCATGTCCACTTTTTAAGGTCATATAGCTTGTGACTTGACCATACTGTCGTATAATACGCTGTGCACCCTTCTGGGGGCTCGCTTGTAGTAAAACATGTGATATCCTACTGTGTGGCACGCCTACTCCATACTGAGCATAATCCAGCTGTCATACAGGTCACACAAAAATGAAGCTGTAGAGCCACACACAATCGCTATCGCGACTAGAAATCATGCTGGAGTACCCTATAGACCTATGCGACAAATGTTTGCTACACATATCTTGCTGGAAGAACGATCTTCCCCGAAGGATGCAGCTCGTTTCAGGAGTGCTGCAGCCTGCTCAGCTATTTATCCTATCGTTTCTTTTCTTTTCTCTTGCGCCTCTTCTCGCATCATTCGCTCAATAGCTCCTCAACTCTATGGCTCTTTCCGACAACTATAGTGTGCGCAGACACGTGTATGAAGCACTCGAAAGCCCCGAACACATTAGGTTGATCGCGCTGCACCCTGCCTTATCGAAAGATGCACCCCTAAAGATCAACTTTTTTTCATCGACACTCAACGACATCGTAGGACTTTACGATGCTATATCATATACATGGGGGCGGCCAATCCTGACGTTCGCTCTCCATGTCGACGATGGCACGCAAGTGTGCGTTACAGAAAACCTAGACCGCGCCCTGAGACGCTTGCGCCGTACTGACCGAGATCGACTTCTCTGAGCTGACGCTGCGAGCATCAACCAACACGACAACAAGGAAAAGGCAGTGCAAATCCCCCTCATGGTCCAGATCTTCCGAGGTGCTCGAAGGGTGATAGCCTGGCTCGATCCAGGAGGAGATACCGCGGCTGAACAGAAAGGCATGAGGGTGATGGACCGTCTTTCTCGAGACCTTCCGATTCAGGAACAGACATTACGAGCAGACTGTAGCAACGTCTTCCGATTTTTGAACCTTCCGTGGTTCAAACGTCTCTGGATAATACAGGAAGTCGTCTTCAGTTTAGAGATATGCTTAATATGCGGCGAAACTGAGCTTCCATTTTCTCGATTCATCGCCGCACTATCTATTATGGGGGGTGAAGATGACATTAGCGAAAACGTTATCGAACTCAACGCCGACGACAAGGCTAGTTGGCGCGCTATTGCCAAGATCAAGGATCTCTGGAACACCCATTCGCATTTCTCTGGACCATACGACCATAGAGATAACCCCATTCGAATCTGGGACTTGGTAGACACATTTGTCTTGTATGGATGCACAGATGCACGGGATCGTATTTACGCCCTGTATAGCATGGCAACCGACGTACGACCAAGTCAAACACGGCTAAGCGAAAGGTCCCCACAAACAGAAGACGATTCCTCGAGTTCCAGCGGTTCTGTTTTGTACCACCATAATCCCGTCTATATGGACATCGATTATTCGCTAGATGCGATGGAAATATACAAGAGCTTCACGCGTGCTGTTGTAAGAGCTAATGGGTCCAATGGGGTTCCGATTTTGGCGGCCTTACTTTGCCGCCAATACTCTCCTCGACCAGTCAATTGGCCTTCTTGGGTACCGGATTGGCAGGTTGTACCACAAAAGAGGGTATTTGTACCCTTGGGTCCTGACGAACCTGTTGAATTTGAGTTACACCCAACTAACGCAGGTGTTGTGCGAATGAACGTATCCATTGACAGACATCCCCTGATCGAATGGGATGACGATCATTATGCTATCATATCGAAGACTTCAAGAAGCGCAACTGATTGCGGAACTTCATTCTTGTCGCAGCTACTGCAATTGTACGCATTGCTTCAGAAAACCGCGCCTCGGGAAACAGAATATCATCGGGAGCTGGAAACTCTCAGTTCTCCTGTTCTGCTCGCCCATATACTCCGACATCTGGTGTCTGTGTGTGGGAAAGAGCCTTCTTATTGGAATGATTTGCTCCATCTGTTCAAGACTTCCGACGAGGATTCTGGCAGCGTAGACATCTTTTCGGAACTCACACAGTATTTTGCTAAGATGACGACGGTATTCGATGCGAACGACTCGGTGTACAGTAAGACTTTAGCTTCTGCCCCCATTCGAGATCTCATCGACCGGTTGGAAAGAATTTTGGGGGATACTGTGAATCTATTTTGCTTTCATGATCGAAGTCTTGGAAAGAATTCCGTCGGGTATGGAAATGTGGCTCTCGAGCTTGGTGATTACCTCTTACCCATAAGCAGCCTGGGTCATATACAGGTCAGCTATTGGAAACTCACCAAGGTACTCATACTTCGAAAAACCTGCCCGGTGGAAGAAGCAGATGGCGAAGAACGGATCTATCGGCTCGTTGGCAGCGGCTACATATATGATCCGTTTTTCCTGTTGGTGCAAGACTCATACATGAAACACCAAAAAGATATGGGAGACAAATACAAGAATTTGAAATTCGAAATAGGCATGCCAGATCAACGGTGGCAGAAACCTATTCCTCCTAGTAACGAGGGGGGCAGTAGACACTTGCCAATCGGTGATCTTTTCAGGGAAAACCATGAGTTGAATTTAGCGTAGATGGTTCGTCGAAGACACCCTAGGTACGTCTACTCCTCACATTCTCATCCCACCCAACATCCTCTGTCAAACTCCCATCTTTGACCTAACAAAAGCCTCAGTATTATCAAGCACCTCCTGCTCATCTTAATAGTCCCCGGCGGAAACCCAAACAGTATATCGCAAACCAATAGAAATAAACTTACTAAGCCTTACTCATTAATACCCACCCCCACCATAGATATGCATGTAGTCCCCTACTCTTGCCGCTACTCAGTTTAAAAACACGATACGGGATCTCTCTTCCTGCTTTACGTAAAGGGAGGGAGCCGTTTATACCCTCTATTAGAACGATAGGCTTAGCGAAGGGGTGCCTTACCCTTCCTAGCGCATTTAGCGGTAGGCTATTGCTCTAATCTAGGTACATAATAAGAAGGGAGGTTATTAGGGTATAGTAGAGGATAAATAAAGACCGTACCCTTGTACCATCTCGGTCCACCAGCCCATTATCTTAATCAACTTTTGTTTTGTTAAACTCAAGCTGTCTGTTCGTTGATAGGGCCTGGGGTCAAATTTTTCGACGCCGGGAATTATAAGATCTAATTGCAATGATAACAAAGTTTGTCAAACACAAATAATCGAATCAACGCATGATTTAGTCAACACCAACGCCTGCTAGACTCTCTACTAAGTATAGGCCGGCGCGAAATACCTAGAAATAGTAGCCTAGCTTCTAAAACGCATCCCAGTCCCCGAAGTATACACGCTCATCTGTTAAGGCGGTCTCTTAGCGTGAGCGGCGTGTGTGCCCGATGAGGGTTAACAGGCGGCGATGTACAGGAGTGATGAGTAAAGTGGCCTGCATTTTCAATTTACGTGAAATAGTCCTGTATTAATAATAACCTAAGTAAACTTTTGTTCTAGTAATATGTACTATCTATATGCCAAAAAGATAGTGTACAGAATGACAAAGCTGCATATTGTCTCTCATGGTTGATACATACTTAGGATCACTTACTGAGGCGAAGCCTTGGCTACTAGTAGAGCGCTAGCCCATCACGGGAAGTAGGCGACGCTCAGTCGCTGTTCTACAGTCATTTAACTACGTATCAGTATGTAGAGATGTATGGAAAGGTGCAAAAAAGAATCGCAAAAAAGAAGTCCTCCAGCGGGGAACTAAACCCTGGTCTCCCGCGCACTGTCACATGACAAGCGGAAATACTGACCACTATATTACTGTGCCGTCTGCTATAAACTCAATCGAATTCCCTGTTTCTAGATACTAATATCCGTTGATTTTTCTACTCTAGGGCATATGCAACGGCACGAGCAAGACTAGTCGGATCGGTATCAGTGGATGGTGTCACTCAGAGGCATATGGAAGTGCCTGTAATCGCGATTACGCTTTTACTAGATAGAATAACTAAGCCTTTTAGTAAAATAAAGAGAGTCTAGAGGGAGAGGTAGTCTAGATAGAGGACTAAGAATAGAGTAAGAGATTAGGAGGACAGGCGGGCGCCAACGGATCTAGACTAGACTCTACTAGCTAAAAGGCGGACACTATTAAACTCGCATACTTATAAACACTGCGATCGCGCTCGTAGGGAAGATGGCTAGTTAGCTCTAGCCCTAGGGCTGCGCTATTAAATTAGTCTATAACTTTGCTAGGGAGGCGTATTGCGAATCTATTATTAAAAAAGTAGGACATTATCTTAGACAGTCCTTTTACCGAACTGTGAAGGTTTGCTTGTGTGGTTCTCGCTGCAAGGCTGACGGCAGAGGCACTTAAGACTTTGCAGCAGCCTCCGACAGCAAGGGCAGCAACAGGCCGTTCCATACGAATCGAGGGCAGAGTTAGAGCGAAAAGAGGAACTATGACACTGCGATCTTTAGTGGAAGCTAGGTCGTTAGGAAATATACACTTAGCAGAAATCTGCATTTCACTATCGCAAGATATTTCTAACGTCGGGTATCCCAATAGTGAAATAGCATCCTCGGCAGGGCACTTTTCGAGAATCAACCGGAAGAATTTGCATTCAACGCACAGCCAATTTCTTGAAAATTTCCATAAGAAACCGTTGGGGCCGAGTATTCTTCCAATATAGGCTTTTGAGGGTCGGTGGGGGGATAGCCTTGGCGACAAGGCTCTGATTAGCTGTATACAGAATCCTGGTGCTCTGATCCACTCCTAGATTCTGCAGCTCCCGCTGCCACTTGTCTAATAGTAGTAAAGCGCGCTCTAGGTAAGTAGTAGAGCTAGCCCTTATTTTTATTTATAATAGGTTTTATATATATCTAAAGATATAATATACTATAGTCTACGCGTATATAAAATAATAATAGCTTAGCTAAATTAGCTTACTATTATATATACACGTTTTATAGTCTTAGCTAGTAAAAATTCTTAATAAGTTACTAAGTGTTGAGATATGGGGTGGCTGCTTGTTCTACTATTGACTTAGAGGTAGAGGTCTCTGCCTTCTACTTGTCCGCAGTAGACTTAGAGGCAGCCTGATTGAAGGATTCTAGGAGAGGAGTAGATTAATCAAAGAAGAAGGATGAAGTGATCTTACTTGATCTAGCTTGATTGTATTCGCACTCGCTCTTGTCTCTACCTACTTGACTATCCTACTTGTATTTATACTTAGCTAATTATTGATCACCTAGATTCTGCTTATATCTCTAACACTAATATCTTATAGAAGTTAATGTCTAACCTTAGATGCTATAGTTCTTAATATATCTTAAGTAGTACGCTAGGTTCGCATCTATTGTAGTTGTATAATACTTTAGGTCGATTTAGTACTATACGTAGAATATTAATCTAATGTTCTACTATAGCTAGATTATCTCGCTAATCTTACTTATCTAGCCTTAATAGTAATAGTATAAGTTCTAGTAACTCTAGTAGTGCGCTATCTTATCGCTTAAGACGTGGCGTGGATAGTTAATATTTCTCTTTAAATTATTCTATCTTTTTATGCTTAGTAGTGGCCTTAGGAAATTCTTCTTCCTCTACTAGCGTCTTATACTTCTTATCGCTTAGAGGGTGGCTATTAGTGTCTTTATCTATATATTCTTAGACGGTAATTGTAATGTCTTTAAGTCCTTATAGCAGGTCTAGTTCCCCTAAGAGTGCCTCTATAGTAGGTTAGTAGATAACGTTCTATAATTTATTATTATCTAACTTAGATATTATCTGTAGTACATTAAGTTATTATTTAACCTTATTCTTACTTTGACAATCTTTAACTATATAACCTTCTTTACTATATCTATAGCAAGTAATTTTCTTCTTGCTTTTCTTAGGTTAGTCCTTAGACCTCGCAGGTCCTTTACTGTAATTAATGTTGTTAAGGTGCATTAGCTTAGCACTATATCCTTAGTAGGATCCTGGCGTATAGGGTTAGTAGGTCCTCTGGCGTCTGTAGTTTAGACGTGAACGTCGTTAATTCTCCTTAGAGCGATCGTTCTAACTTCTATAGTTGCGCGTTCCCTTGTTAAACATGCGTTCTTCTAACGCGAGCTTATATAGCTTATTATCTAACCTAATTACTTCTTTAATAAGTTTATCTAGTGTTTTAATTTAGGCTCCACTTCGCATAAGTTCTTTATAAATAGTAGGTTTAAGTCCTTATTTATATATGCGCATAAGTGCGTTATTATCCTAGTCAATAATAGTAGTATATTATTAAAATAGAGTAGTGTAGTCCGCAGTAGATTAAGTTTATTATAGTTCTTAAATTTTCTACTTAGCAATAACTAATTCCTTAAATAGTAAGAAGTTTTGTCGCATCTTAGTTTTAAAAGCGTCCTAGTCTTTGACTAAGGCGACGTTATTAGTGTCCTTAATACTGTCGTCTATATATTAATAGATAATTAGGTTAGCCTATTTTTTAGCGTCTCCTCTAAGGTAGGACGTGGCTAAGACAACCTTGTTGTCGTCGTTAATGCGATCTCCTTTAATGTGGAAGTATTAGTCGACCTAGAGAAGCCAAGCTTCAAGCTTGCTACGCTCGCCATAGTACAAGTCGGGTTATTTAGCGCGAGACGTAGTTCCTCTAGTCTAGGAAGCGTCTAGAGTGTTTATAGCAATGTCGCTTATTGTAAGGGTGTTCAAAGTAATAAGATCCTAGGGTAACTACCTAAGTAGCTAAGACAGGTCAAGCGGTTGGTTTTCGCGGATAAGAGGCAGGGTGCTGTGAACGAGTAGTCACTAATTAGAAGTGCGTTACTAAAGAGTGGCTGTAAGGTAACTGCTTAATTAAATATCTAAAGTTGAACATAATAAGCTATAAGCGTTCATTGCCTATTACTATATACTTAGTAGTTTACATTATTCCATAATGTTTCGCATTGTTTCACGCGTAGTACTTTGTAGAACGTGTAGTACTTTGTAGAACACACGTGACTTGTTCTATAGTGGCGTTCCGCTAAGCCATATAGAACACACGTTATTAGTTAATATAGGGTGGCCTGTATTAGGGTCTTAAGGAATTAGGGTTTGAGGCTTCTTTCCTTAACTTCTGCGAATTCCCTCTTCTTAGGTTCGTAACATTGTGCTCCTAAGCTTAAGACTGCCCTCTAGGGTTGTGCCCCTTATAAATAATGCGAAATATTGTAGAATAATGTAAACTACTAAGTATATAGTAATAGGTAATAGGCCCTTATAGCTTATTATATTTAACTTTAGATATTTAATTAAGTAGTTACATTCTAAGCTACTCTTTAGTAACGCACTTTTAACTAGTGACTACTCGTTCACAGCACCCTGCCTCTTATCCGCGAAAACCAACCGCTTAACCTATCTTAGCTACTTAGGTAGTTATTCTAGAATCTTATTACTTTAAATACCCTTATAATAAGCGATATTGCTATAAACACTCTAGACGCTTCCTAGACTAGAGGAACTACGTCTCGCGCTAACAAACCTAACTTATACTATAGCGAGCGTAGTAAGCTTAAAGCTTAGCTTCTCTAGGTTAACTAATACTTCTATATTAAAGGAGATCGCATTAACGACAATAATAAGGTTGTCTTGGCCACGTCCTACCTTAGGGGAGACGCTAAAAAATAGGCTAATCTAATTATCTGTTAATATATAGACAATAGTATTAAGGATACTAATAATATAGCCCTAGTTAAAGACTAGAACGCTTTTAAAACTAAGATGCGATAGAATTTCTTACTATTTAAGGAATTAGTTATTGCTAAGTAGAAAATCTAAGAACTACAATAAACTCGATCTACTACAGACTACACTACTCTATTTTAATAATACGCTACTATTATTAACTAGGACAATAATGTACTTATGCGTATATATAAATAAGGACTTAAACCTACTATCTATAAGGAACTTATAAGGAGTAACGTGTCTATATAGCGAGTTAGTTAGTAGACTAAAGTGGTCACTCTGCTAAAACCCTACTAACTTCATAACTATTATATAAACATTATAATATAATAATAATAGTAAAGAGAAATTATAATAAGCTATTCTACTTAGAATCTATTTCTATATCTTTTTTATATATGCGTAAGTTATGCCTAGTCTTACTATAGCGTCTATAGTGTCTTTATAATAGTTTACCTGCTTTAATATACGCTCTTTTTTTTACTTTCTTCCTATTACTACGCGCCTTAAACTCTCTTAGAGTTACTAATTACTCTCTCTCTTTAATAGTTAGGGTCTCTCCTTTCTATACTTACTTTCTTTTATATAATCTTTATTATATAGCGGCTTAATTAGCTACCTTAAGCTTAGAGACGCGTTTTTACGCTAATACTAGCTTCTGTGTAATAATTATAGCGCCTTTAGCTAGCTTTTTAAAAGTAACTACTATGCTTAATAGTAAGCTATCTGTAAAAACTTCTCCGGGCTCATAACCTGTAGAAGTTTGTGGAAGCGAGGCTGCTTGTTCTACAGCAGACTCAGAGGTAGACGTTGCTACTTGTTCTACTATAGACTCAGAGGCAGATAGGAAGGTTCTAGAAAGAGAGAGACAAGATATGTGCTAGGGGAGAGGAGAGAATTGAATTGACTAGAATACAGTGATCTGTTCACTCTGTGTTCTTCGCTCTACTTCCTCTTCAGTACTATCTACTAGATCCATCGCTATTTATCCTTCTCTAGTAGTATCCTTCTAGTAGCTTCTACTAGAGTAGCTTACGTGGCATTATGTAGATCGTAATATCTCTTGTCTCAGATAGATAGCTCTGTATCAAGGTAGCTCCTAGTGATCGATCTGATCGATCACAGAATCCTGATAGCGAGAACAGCTAAGTAGCTTATTCTCTAACACTATCTATATGCCTCTAAATTCTCTGCTTTACTAGCGTTAATTACGACCCTAATTCTAGGGTATTATTTAGGGTTTGCGACAGCTAGGGCAGATCTTCTGTAGTAGGTAGTAACGGCGTGCGTAGCTTAATATTAAGCTTTAATATTACTACCTCTAGGTTGTGTAGAACTAAGCTAGCGCCTTAAAAGCCTTCTAGAATATTATCCTTTATAATAGTCTTACGATAGGCTAGCTAGAAGGCTAGCAAGAACTCTATCTTAGTAATATAGTTAATTCTATTGCGTATTATATTCTTAGCTTAGCGCCTATACGCCCTCTTTAAAGGCGAAAAGCAGCCTATATTAAGTAGCTATAGTAGGTAGGAGGAGTGTAGGGGCATGTAGAGAGTAATAATCTTTACCTCTATGCAGTATTGCTAAAACTTAATAAAGCTATAGCTCTTATAACTATTAAGAATAAATAGATAATAGGCTCTAATAATACGCTCTTTTGTATGCCTATTAAAGTGCTCTAACTACTTTAGGCTAAGCTTATTTATCGTCTAGCTGTTCTTAGAGACTCTAATAACCTAATTCTAAGGTAGGCTATTCTTCTTATACTAGGTAGAGAGATAGTACTTGCCTTAAAAGATAATAAAGGGTAGGATTGCCTAGCTAGCTGCGCTAATATAAACTACGCTAGTAACCTACTCTTTATTACCCTACTATAAGGATTTTAGCTTTAATTAATATTTATAGGCTATAACTACTACTAATAAGTTATATATACTTATTATAAAGCCTAACGTGTCTGTATAGCGAGTCGGTTAGTAGACCAAAGCGGTCACTCTGCCAAGACCCCACCAACTTTGACTACTATACGTGATGCCTCTACGTAAGAACGTGCAAAACTCTTTAAAAGAACCTTAATTACAGCTTGCAATAGAGGCTATCTAACGTGACGTAACACTTAGCCAGCGACGCGCTGCTATAATCTACAGCGTCTTCTAAAGCACCCTTAGTGATTGACTCGCTGGAAAGCTCTCTCGAGAGAATTCCACGCCTAATTCAATGAAGCTTCTTGTAATAGAAGAGCAGACGATTGTCGACTATATACTAGACCTTGACGCGCGAGGATATCCACTGCACCTCCCTACTATTAAAGATCTGGCTAATTCTTTACTAGCTGCCTGCCACCGCGACCCTGTTGGCCTAAACTAGCCTAGAGCATTCATAAAGCGTCGCCTAGAGCTTAAAATGAAGTTTAATCGAAAGTACGACTATAGGAGAGCCCTTTGTGAAGATCCTGAGCTTGTGCAGGGCTAGTTCCGCCTAGTATAGAATACTAAAGCCAAGTATAGGATCTAGGACGACGACATATACAACTTTAATAAGACTGGCTTTATAATAGGTATGTATAACTCGTTAGCAGTAGTCACAGCCTCTAAGCGTCAATTAAAGCCAAAATCTTTGCAGCAAGGCAACCAGGAGTGGGTTACCAGCGTGGTTTGTGTCAGCGCAGCTGGCTGGGCGATCCCACCCTTTATCATCTTTCAAGGCAAGCACCACTTCTCTGCCTAGTACAAGGAGGATAGCCTACCTTAGGATTGGGTTATTAGAGTCTCTAAGAACAGCTAGACGACGAATGAGCTTGGCCTAAAGTAGTTAGAGCACTTTAATAGGCATATAAAAGAGCGCACTGTTAGAGCCTATTGTCTGCTCATTCTTAACAGTTATAAGAGCCACAACTCCGTCAAGTTTCAGCAATACTGCACAGAGGCAAAGATTATTACTCTCTGCATGCCCCCACACTCCTCCCACCTACTGCAGCCACTTAACGTGGGCTACTTTTCGCCTTTAAAGAGGGCGTATAGGCGCCAAGCCGAGAACATAATGCGCAACAGAATCAACTATATTACTAAGATAGAGTTCCTGCTAGCCTTCTAGCTAGCCTATCGCAAGACTATTACAAAGGATAATATTCTAGGAGGCTTTCAAGGCGCTAGCTTAGTTCCACACGACCTAGAGGTAGTGATATCAAAGCTTAATGTCAAGCTGCGCACGCCGTCACCACCTGCTATAGAAGATCTGCCCTGGCTGTCGCAAACCCCAAATAATACCCTAGAATTAGGGTCGCAATTGACACTAGTAAAGCAGAGGATTTAGAGGCATATAGACAGCTCACCATTAAGCATAGTGGTTGCTTTTAAAAAGCTGGCTAAAGGCGCTGCGATTATTGCGCAGAAGCTAGTGTTAGCGCAAAAACGCGTCTCTAAGCTTAAGGTAGCTAATTAAGCCGCCACACAATAAAGATTATACAAAAGAAAGCGAGTATAGAAGGGAGAGACCCTAACTATTAAAGAGGGAGAGCGATTAGCAACTCTAAGAGAGTTTAGGGCGCGTAGTAATAGGAAGAAGGTGAAGAAGAGAGCGCGTGTTAAAGCAGGTAAACTATTACAAAGACACTATAGACGCTGTAGTGAGACTAGGCATAACTTGCGCACATGCAAGAAAGATGTAGAAATAGATTCTAAGTAGAATAGCTTATTACAATTTCTCTTTACTATTATTATTATGTTATAATGTTTATGTAATAGTTGTGAAGTTGGTAGGGTCTTGGTAGAGTGACCGCTTCAGTCTACTAACTAACTCGCTATATAGACACGTTATCTTATTAAAGTTATATATATTATTATTTTAGATTCTATACTTAGCTTTAGTATTTTATACTAAGTAGAACTAGCCTTATATAAGCTTAGGATCTTTATAAAAGGCTCTTCTATAGTTATACTTTTAATTAAACTTTATTTTAAGCTCTAGGCGACGTTTTATAAATGCTCTAGGCTAGTTTAGGCTAATAGGGTTATAGTAGCGAGTAGCTAGCAAAGAATAAGCTAGATCTTTAATAGTAAGGAGGTGTAGTAGATATCCTCGCGCGTTAAGGTCTAGTATATAGTCAATCATCGTCTCCTCTTCTATTATAAGTAGCTTTATTAAGTTAGGCGAGCAATCTTATTAAGAGGGCTTCCCTGCGCGTTAATTACTAATTAATCTTTAAGGTACATTATAGAGAGCTACAGCACGCTGTTAAGTTAATGTCGCGTCTTTTTTAATTGCTTTAAGTGCAAGTTGTAATTAGGCTTCTTTAACAGCTAGAGTATCACTTGGTTATTAAGACATCGCGTGCAATAGTCATGTAATGGGGGAAGTTGATGGGGTCTTGGCACCGTGAGCCACTCGCTATACTAAGCCACTCGCTATACAGATACGTTATATAATGTTCGCAATGCTAAGAAAAAGTGGCCCTCTTAATAGGGTGGCCCTCTTAATGGTGGAATACGTTAAATATAAAAAAGAAAAAATAGAAGAAGAAAAAAAGAAAGAGAGAAGAAGATAAAGAAAGATAAGAAAGTCTCTATTATATAGCTATATATCTACTAGAGTTTTAAAAATAGTATTAACCTCTATATAGAGTATCTTCCTTTATATTACTATATACTAGAACTAGTTACTAAAATAGAAATTTAGTATAGCTTAGTAAGTTCTACTCCTATAATAGATTTATAGTATAGTAACTAGAAGTAGAAAACTAATAGATATACGTTACTTAAAATAGAAAATTTAGTAGATATACTAGTAAATAGTATAGTTATATAGTAGTTAGTATTTCTACTTATTATATAATAAAACGCGGGAGACTAGGGTTTAATTCCCCACTAGAGAGCTTTTCTTTTTTAGCCTCGTATTAAGAGTTTTATTACTATAAGATATACGTATCCTATGTTAATTTAGGCGATATTCTTTCTTTTTTTTAAATATCTAAGAGAGAATAGGAATGGTAGTGCTCTATACTTAATTATTGCGATCTAGATTTAATAGTACTTTACAGTATTAGTTAGTTATCACTTTATACAAGCCCTGTGTTAAGAGTAGGATCATTTTTGCCTCGCAGAGCTTCAATGACATCAGGATTGATAAGACTGTTTGTGATGTGGTGATATCCTTTCGAGGTTGTGGTGCGATAGGCACCGGCTCTTCATTAAGCTCTTTATAGGTTTACACAGCCTCGTGAGAGGTATTTGAAGCCGTGAAGTCTCGGTCTTTGACAAGGGATGTGAACGGGTCGGTTCAGAGGCCGTTGGAGACCAGATGTCGTTATTGTTTGATAAGTGATGCTGAAATAATTTGATCGCGATGCGCGTAGAAGGAGGAGACTAGACTGCAGAAGAATTAAGCAGAGAAGTGGGGTGGATATGTGGTGGGTGATACACTTCTAGACTGACTCAGGACTAGGCCGTAGCAAGTTATGTGCAAATGGTCTAAGTAACACGTAAGGCAAAGTCCTATGTTGGAAGGATTCCTGGTTGTGCACGTGCAGTACTCTTGTCATTTTGTCAATCCGGAGAACGTTGAAAGTTTGTTTGGCTTAGCAACTTGGCAGTGCGCAAACGCACCGTCTCTTCCCAGGCTGATCCCAGACAATCACATAATGACAGCCAATGAAGAACCTGCAGTAATCAGATCCCTACGCAACCTACCAGCCTCCCATCTTCATGAACCTAATAACATCCCATCTCACGCAGATCCTCATTCTCATACCCATAACTTTACTACATTGGGGCTATCTATTCTCCGCCAGAGGCAAAGTAGATGGTCAACCGGAGCTAAAATGGCCATGCAACCCGTTTTGAAATTATGTTACTTTTCTTCGCCCTTGTAATTCAACAACCCTCGCGTCGTTGAGTGAAAAGGCTATAGCTTTCTATCGCTATTTCAATTTCACAATTCGTTATGGGATGCCCACATTCGGAGTACTCTAATATCTCAGTAACAGATGGACTTCGCTCTTGATAGCCTAGTGAAGGCTTATGCGCTATCTTGATATGCGCTATCTTAATACTAAACTCTGGGCACAGGGTTGAGGTGCGTATTTATCTTTTACAAATATGTGTAGTCCTCATATTTAATTTGTACTATCTAGAGTCCCTAAATCAATGCAAAACCCTGCCCGTAGCATCTCGTACCTCAGTGAAAAGGATCAAGCAACTCGGCATTGATCAGATGGCGAAATTCCAGCAGGACACCCAGGCATAACACTGATGCTACTCGCGTGATCACTACCTCTGAAAGCCGCAATAGAGCCAGATCCGATAGTAGTTCTGGCATTCTGATCATAGATTTGTATCTCTGCACCCCAAGTATTCGCTAGGTCCGGGTAGTAACACTGAATGTCCCTATCCATCTGCTGGTAGTCCGAGTCCGTGTTCAGCAGATACGTGTCCTGTGAATCGTTGAAGCAGTCTGTAAAGTCGATTCCACCATTAGTGAAATACTCGTCCTTGTATGTTTCGCGTTTGCCAATGGTACTCGGGTCGCTCTTGTGGCCAAAACCAATAGACATGACGGCATGGTCCTCCTCAAATGCAGTCATGGTGAAGTGCATGCTGGTGTTATGGTGATTGTACATGTGAAACACAGGCCACATGGTACCACTAGCCAACTTCATGCGGCCGATCTTTGGATGATGATGCGGGATGAAACCATCGAGGGTAAGAGGTAACTTGAACAACTCGCTCAGCTCGGCTTCTGCCTTCAAGACAATTTCATTACGTTTCCAGCCGATGGAAACACCGTTTTGGGCGAGCCTGTCGTGAATAATCTTGACTGTTGAAGCACCATGTTTAGCTGCACCAATGAAGGTGGCTGCTGTGGACATGGCGCCCCAGATGCAGAGCGCTGCGTTGCCGGCACTTTCGGTAAAAGATTGGCAGCTGGAAGCCAATCCATAGAGTGCAAAAATTTGATTTGCCGTCCAGAATGCGGCACCGAGGAACCAGGGCAAGGCCCTCTTTGTGACGGCGTTGCCGTGGTGCTGGTAGTGGCCAATCTGTTGCTCCAGATGGAGGACCAGGTCGCGTTCATTGCCGATTTGAATGGTGAGATGGACGAATGCGACCAATGTAATGCCCATGACCACTATCAGAAAGATCATGATTCTCATGGCTTGCTTTAGGCGGCGGTTGTTGTGGTGGAGGAAACTCCATGTCGATTTGGTCTGACCGTCCTCGAACAACTGCTCTTGTGTGCAGCCATCGGCTTCATGTTGCTTTTGCATTGTGCAACAAGTTTCTTCGTGAAAGGACTAAGCGTATAGTGCGGAGAAATAGATTGCGTAAACGTCTGTCGAAGAGAGGTGAGGAGAAAGGTTGCGAGGATGGCGGTATGGAACTCCTACATTCCTGGGTTTTATACATATATGCAACTGAGATGAGCTTCACAGAGTTTTTTAGCGTCTGCTACGTCGGCAATGGTGACAAAGAGTTTGATACCTGCCTTGGTTGCCTAATAGCCACTTTCGGGAAGACTCAAGTTGAGTATACAAGTTTACCGTACTCTACAAGCCCTAAATATGCAGAAGGATGAGGGTATCCACTCCTTAGGAGCCTAGTCCCAATTTTCTTCGTGAGGTGCCATTTGTATTTCCCTTAGTACCCTTACTACCTGGTCGTCACATGCAGCTCTTACATGAGCTTTGACTAGTGCCAAACAGTTTGCATCCTTCTCGGAACTCGGAAGTGTATTAAGTTTTTTTGGTCCAAAAGAGTGAATAGCTGCGAAGGAAGACTGCATGTTCACATCAATGTTTCAATCACCCTGGTGAGCGATTATTGAAAGGGAGCTGAGCCCGCGACTAATCGTCTTCATACAATCAAAAGTGATCCGCTTGCAACGCTAGGCCGAAGTGGCTTCCTTTTCTATTCATTCTTTGCTTTTTTTAGCGAAATATCTGTATTTACATGTGTTGCGATGCGGTTCAACTCCGACAATGCAGACACAAGATCTTTCTGAGGTTCTCCCAACTGCTCCAACACCTTTACTAGATTTTCTGTTTTTGGGATAGGCTTATCTTGCTTCATTTTTATCCAAGAGGTGAGCGGCTTGAGGGCAGTTGCGGATCTCTCTTCGACCAGATAGAGTTGGTGGTCTATCGGAAGGGTTGACACGTTGACCAAGCTTGAAGTCGACACGGCTTCGGCCTTTTCGCTATGCGCGTCCTGCTCGTCGGCAAGTTGATCACGACTAGCTATCACATAAATAACTGTAGCCTTGACTCCGAGTGGCAGTTCTTCGGTGCATATCACCCCGTCTGGCTGGTTACACACCGATGCTTTGAATTCTGATCCGCCTTGCTCGACAATAAAATTTGACAAGTTTGACATAGAACTTGGCTGTGTGCGGACCGTGGCAGATGAGTGTGGCCAGAGTATTTGGGATAATACTGAATGGTTGTGCAGGATTTGTAAGATGTCATAGTTCTTGAGGCTATCTGGAATGGGATACGTGGTTTTGCCGCCTGTTTTTGTAGAAGTGAAATCTTGTTACTTGTTAGACATTTTCTGAATGTGCTATTCATTTGCTTGCCAAAATCTACATACATGATGCCATTTTCAGAATTTACATCTCTCTAAACTTCTTCTTTAGCGATGGCTCGTCTCTTAAACAACAGAGTGGGAAACTTTGATGGTGCCAGGCTGTAGGCTCCAGGGTGAGATGTATCCACAGTCGTGCCTTCGGTTCCGGGAAGTGACGTCGTTTGCAACCCAGGATGGTGGAGAAGCTTCTCGAAAAATGGTTAAACGGCACTTAGCGAAGAGCTTATTGAAGTTCCTAGCACACCGTTGACTTTACTGACCCACTCGGTGCCACCAAAGGATATGCGATCTCCATTTCTTTGGACAACAAATACAGCCACGCGTCAAAAGTTTCGCCTCGCTAGCTCCCCCACCACCCCACCACCAATAACAATTAATATTTTGAATACCCACTACCAATCCTACAGCGCGTCAATTCGGCTGTGAGGTATCCTAAAATGTTCGCCGTGGTGTCACGGTAGCAGTCGGGCAGAAGTATGGGTAGGCACAGATATGGTTCTATTACTACAGACTCTTAGACAGGGCTCTCTCACTATAGCTAGTAGAGGGGTGTTTAACAGAACGTAGCTCGAAGAGCCACTTTAGGCAGGGCTGCGGCAGCTTTTTTATAGAATCTAGGTGCGCGTCCGAGCACCTAGATTCTGTGCGCAGCTAATCAGCGCGCGGCACGCTGGCCACCTCGACCAGCGCCGTGACCCGCCGTGACAGTACCCCCTCCCTAGGCGGAGCTCCGTCGACGCACTCACCTAGGCTTACCGGGTATCGGCGGTGAAAGTTCTCCACAATCTCTTGGGCATTCTTCAGGTATTCAGCAGGAACTTCAGTTGGGTCGTCGTATCCCATCCACTTCACTAGATACTTCAGACGGGGGCGGCCTCCTCGGCCTCGGCGGTCCCAGCGGGAATTCAGAATATCCTCCACCTCCCATTCCTCCACTCCATCCACCTCAACAGGCGGGGGAGGATCTTGACGTTGTCTCGGGAGAGGGTCTAAGGACGCGGGTCTCAGCAGGTTGACGTGGAAGACAGGGTGGATTCTCATCGACGCTGGTAACTCCAGCTTATAGGCGTATGGGCTTACTACCTCTAGGACTCAGTAGGGGCCAAGAAACTTCCAGTCTAGTTTCTTCTAGGGGCGGGCGGTTTTGATATTTCTAGCGTCTAGCCATACTTGATCGTTCACCAGGAATCGGCGAGCGGGCTTCCTCTTCCGGTTGGAGTACTTCTCTTGGCGTGCTTAGGCTAGACAGATCTCTGATCGCAGGTACTCATGGATGGCGTTCATCCTCTGAGCCAGGTCTTCGGCGTCACGGTTAGCAGGCAGATCTCTAGTGGGAGCAGGTTTAAATCCCAACCTTGGGTGAAAACCATAGTTCGCGAAGAAGGGCGTAGTCTGGGTGCTCTCATTCATGGCATTATTCGCCGCGAACTCTGCCAGCGGCAGCCAAGTAGACTAGTCGTCCTGTAGGTATGACACGTGGCTACGCAGGTACTGTTCTAGGAAGGAGTTAGCTCTCTCAGTTTGGCCATCAGTCTCGGGGTGGTATGCTGTTGACAGAAGAGGGCGAATTCCCAATCGCTTAGTCAGGTGCCTCCAGAATTCAGACACAAACTGCGGTCCTCGGTCAGAGACAACAGTCTGGGGCAGGCCGTGGATCTTCCACACGTGCTTAGTAGATAACCTAGCGACCTCCTCAGCATCACAGGTTCTATGGCAGGCGATGAAATGTCTTATCTTGGTTAAACGGTCTACTACTACGAGGATAGCGTCGTACCCCTAGCTCTCGGGTAGGTGAGTGATAAAATCTATTAAGATGTCTTGCCAGGCGCGTTCAGGAATTAGTAGGGGCTTCAGTACTCCCTGCTTAGCTTCTCAGGACGCTGTCGTTCGCTTGCAGGTGTAGCAGTTCTAGACCCAGCGCTCCACGTAGTCTAGCATCCCAGGCCAGTAATATTCTCTAGATAGAGACTCGTACGTGCGGGCTCTTCCCATATGTCCAGTGATAGGGCTCTCATGATACATGCACAGCAGCTCTGCGTGCAGTCTAGGCAATTTGGGACGTACAGGCGATCGCGGTAGTACAGGTATCCATTCCACTCTGCGCATTCTACTAGTATAATTCTCCTATGCTGTCTAGCTTTACTGTGTAGCGCCGTCAGGATAGACGAGAGCTCAGGGTCTGTCTGGTATCCTTCGTCTAATAGGGATTAGATCTGTGGCAGGAGCAACGGCGCTATTCTATCAGGGGATAGGGACGGGCGGACGGATTCCTCAGGGTTCTAGTGCAGGGGAGCCGGGCTGTCTGCTAAGCTAGCGCGGGTGATCGGGGCTAGATGCATTACAGGGTTGTCCTCGAACCGGACTCTCTTCTCCCATAAGGCTAGATTAGAGTCCCTAGGGGGGGTGCTTAAGATAGTTTTCTGGCTACCCTCTTGTAGGGTACCTAAGTCTTAGTTCTCTTTCTTTAGCACTACTTGGCTCTAGTACTAGAGACGTTCATCCCCCTCCTTAGGTAGATCTCCTGATCTTCTTGTCAGCGCGTCAGGCTTCGCGCCAAGCTTGCCTGGACGGTACACGATCTTAAAGTTAAACCTTGATAGAAACTCAGCCCAGCGGGCCTATCTCCTATTTAGCAGTTTTGTTGTCGTGAAGTACTCCAAGTTCTTGTGGTCGGATAGACCTTAATCAGCGACGCAGTGCCTTCTAGTTCAGGTCTCCATTCCCCAAAGCAGCGTACTATCGCGAGAAGTTCTTTGTCATATATCTCATAGTTACACTTAGTAACTAAGTGCTTCTTTACTATACCTAGCGAGGTAGAAGCAGCTCTATACCCCTCTAGAGTTAGACTTAACAACGCCCTACGACAATACGCCTTTAGAGCAAGAAAGCTAGCTCCTAACCACCCTCTTAATATCGCTAGTACTAACAACTAAGGGAAACAGCTAGAGCGTATCACTAAATCTATCTTAACAGCCCTATTAGACAACAGTAAGAAGATCTAGCACTACGCGTCTATACTATAGAGCTTAGAAATACTTTATAAGACAACTAGTTATATCTAAGAAGTTAAAGGAAATTAAAGTAAAAGAATATAAAAAACTACTAGAAGATAAATACCTCCTCTCTATCTACTTAGACGCCTTAGCTATAAGTAAAGGTAAAGGTATAGAAGTAGAGGTAGCTTTCTACAAAAGAGCTAGCCTAATAGCTTAGGAATAAGTTAATATAGGATACAACTAGCTAGTCTATAATAGAGAACTAGAAAGTATTACCCTAGGCCTAGAGAAAGCTATTAATCTAGTAGATAACTATCTAGAAGTTAGGGTGTACGTAGATAATTAGGCTGTAATATTTAGACTAAAAACTACTTCTAATAACTTAGAATAAGAGTAGCAACTTAGATGTATAAAAGCAGCAAAGAAACTTAAAAAGAAAGGCCCAACACCTATAATCTACTAAGTACCTAGCCACTAGGATATTATAGGAAACGAGAAAGCAGACAAGCTAGTAAAGGAGGCGATAAAGCTAGATTCTAGCTCTAGTAGAACTAGCCTAGCTGTTATAGGCATACGAATAAAGCAGCTAGGCGAGTGAGAGTAGCTTAGCTATCTAGAACAGTATAGAAAGAAGGCTATCACCCTTAACTCTACTACTTATGCCGCAAGGTATAAGTGGAAGACTAGGAAGTAGATTACTACTCCTCCTACTAGCAGAGAAGCCTCTAGCGCCTTCTTCTAGCTTAAGCTAGGACACTGCTATCTAAGAGAGTTCCTCTTTAAGCGAGGCAAAGTAGATTTTAAGGTTTGCCCCTATAACTATAGAGCTACGCAAGACGCTGCATATATCCTCCTTAGCTGCGCGCTGTATAAGGAGGCTAGTAAGAACCCTCTATCACTAGCCTTCCTTCTAAATACGAGCATAGGCATATAGGCTATAATTGCCTTTATTAAAGAAACTAAGGCTGCAACACAGGCCTAGTATAAAGGAAACCTTAAGAACTAGGGCTAATTACACCTATACTAGGTGCCTCTGCCCTACACTTACCCTACCTATTACCTCTACCCGCAAGACCCCCTTCTACCTCCCTCTATACTGGCTACGAGCCTTACCTCAATTTAGATAGCCCCTCCCCTACCTATACTAAATTAATAGAACTACGTAGATACTTGCAGGCCTAGCCTGCACGTCTTATATAGCCCACTGGCTGAGAGAGGACGTTAAACCAAAATAATAATAATAATAATAAGTGCTTCTTTAAGAAAAAGGCTAAAGGACGCAGGAGTCCATCGTCGCTATACTACAACAGTACGCCGGCAGAGACGTAGTCAGACGCGTTGGTTTCTAGGACAATTTCCTTATCCTAATCAAATAGAGCTATGATAGGTGCGTTGGTAAACGCCAGCTTCAGTTAGTTAAAGGCCTTCTCACAGGTAGGGTTCTAGTCGAATTTCACTCCTTTTCTTGTCAGGTTAACCATTAGCGCGATTATCTTTAAAAAGTCTTAAATAAATCGTCGGTAGAAGTTACTAAAGCTAAAAAACGCTTGCACATCTGTTAGATAGGTTAGTATTGGCCAGGATCGTATGGCGTTAACCTTCTTTAGGTCTATTCGGATGTTGTTACCTCCTACAATTACCCCTAGGAAGGTTGTCTCACTAACAAAGAACTCGCACTTCTTAATCTATACATAGAGTCCAGCACCGCGCAGCGCGGTCAGGACCTTTCTTAGGTGCTCCTCATATTCCTCCCTAGTCTAACTATAGACCAGGATGTCGTCTAGGTAGGCTATACAGAAGATGTCCAGGTGTTCTCGCAGGGTACCATTAATAAAACGCTAGAAGGTAGCAGGCGCTCCTACTAGTTCAAAGGGCATCACTAGAGTCTTTTATAGGCCGAACCGGGTTCGGAACGCAGTAAGGTACTTCTGGCCCTTCTTAATGCGCACGTTGTTAAAGGCCGCGATAATATCAATCTTAGAGAAGTAGCGCATGTCTTTAAGATTATTTAGACTCTCCTTTACGAGAGGTAGGGGATATTGGTCCTTCACTAACATATTATTTAGCCCTCAGTAGTCAACACAGAATTGGAGGCCTCTATCTGGCTTCTTAACGAATAGGACAGGTGATGTAGCAGGTGAGGAGCTAGGGCGGATAAACCCCTTGCGCAGGTTCTCTTCTATCTACTTCTTTAGGGCCTTTAGTTCCTCTCTTGACATTGGGTATAGGGGTCTAAAAGGAGGGGTCTTGCCTTCTAGTAGGCGGATCTTATGGTCATGGACTTGGTGGGGAGGCAGCTTCTCTGCCTCCTTCGGGGAGAATATATCTAGGAACTCTTAGAGCTCCTCAGGCAGGGCAGCCCTCAGCTGTTCAGTATCTATAGGGTCGTTGGTCGCTAAAATCTCGTCAATCTGCTCGACCGTGATCTTAAATATCTGGTAGTTTCTTCGGGCGTATGCTGCGCAGGCCCCCATGGACACCTTGGCTATGTCTAAGTGGCGCAGTATGGCAGGTCGGTCCGGCAGGCGGGCAGGGCGATCCTTGGCGGGCAGGTCGTGTAAGGCCTGGATCTAGGTCAGGCGGTCAGGATCGACTTAATAGAGGATCTCTAGCGCGTAGGTCTATAGATACTTTTAGGCTGGTAAATGGGTAGGGGTAGGGGTAGGGTAGGGTTAGCTTATGTAAGACCCAACCCTACCCCAGCCTCTACCCGCGCTAAAAAACCTTGGCATGGGTAGGGGTAGGGTTGCCAAGAGTTGGGTGAAGGTAGGGTTGGGTTGCCAAGGCGTGGGTGAGGGTAGGGTTGGGTTACTTAGTACGTGGGTGGAGGTAGAGTTAGGTTACTTAGAGCGTAGGTATAGTTAGGTCTAATTTATTAACGTACTTTATAAGCGAGTGACGCGTACAAGCGAGTGACGCACCCCACCAAACCTGCGCACCCCTCCTCTCTTTATATATAATGGCTCCACAACGCGTCAATCAATTACAGTCAAATGAAACAGATATTCAGCTTGCTATCTCGTCTATTGATACTAGACAGATTCGAAGTAATCGCTCTGCTGCTCAGGTCTACAGCGTAGCTGAAGCGACGCTCCGCCGCCGACGCGCTGGCATGCCTGCCAGACGCGATTGCCAGCCCAACTCAAAGAAGCTCACTAAGTTAGAAGAGGAGGTGATAGTTAATCATATACTTAATCTTAACTCACGTGGATTTGCGCCTACCTACGCTGCTGTGCGCGATATAGCTGACAGACTACTAGCTGCGCGCGGCGCTGGCCAGGTTGGCGTCCACTAGCCGCGCAACTTTGTCAAGCGTACAGACAGTCTTACAACGCGTTTTAATCGAGCGTACAATAGGCAGAGAGCTCTATGTGAAGATCTAGCCTTAATTAAGAGCTAGTTTAAGCTTATAGAGTAGACGAAGGCTAAGTACGGTATCTGCGACAAGGACGTCTATAACTTCGACGAAGCTAGCTTTATAATAGGCAAGATTACGACTTAGCTTGTTGTTACAGCGTCAGAGAGGAGGGGCCGACCAAAGGCAGTTAAGCCAGGTAATCGTGAGTGGGTGACGCTGATCGCAGCGATCAACGCAGCTGGCTGGTCTATCCCACCATTTCTTATCTTTACTAGCAAGTATCACCTATCTGCCTGGTACAAGGAGTCAGAGATCCCACGCGACTAGGCGATTGCAGTCAGCGATAACGGCTAGACAACCAACGAGCTAGGAGTTGAGTGGCTAAAGCACTTTATCAAGCATACAGATGGCAAGGTTATTAGGGCACGCCAGCTGCTTATTCTTGACGGCTATAAGAGCCACCAGTCACTTAAGTTCCAAGAGCTCTGCAAGGAGAACAATATCTACACGCTCTGTATGCCGCCTCACTTGTCTCACCTGCTCCAGCCTCTTAACGTTAGCTGCTTCTCGCCATTAAAGCGCGCGTATAGCCGTAAGGTGGAGAGCCTAATACGCAACCACATCAACCACATCACCAAGCTTAAGTTTCTACCAGCATTTAAGGCAGCCTTTAATTAATTGTTCACGTCAGCTAATATCTGCTCAGCTTTTCGAGGCGCAGGACTTATTCCTCTCCAGCTAGAAACTATTCTATCAAAGCTTGACGTACAGCTGCGTACGCCTACTCCACCAGCTGTTCCAGTAGAAGCTCTCTGGCAGGCCTGTACGCCGAGCAACGTACGCGAGCTTAAAGCTCAATTAACACTAATAAGTAATCGCGTTCAACAGCATAAAAGCTTATCACTAGCTTTAATTATTGCAGCAATTAGCCAGCTTAAGAAGGGTGCTAAGGTTATAATGCTCTCTGCTAAGCTAATGCGCGAGCGGATCGCCAGCCTTAAGAGGGCTAATAAGGCAGCGTCAAAGCGTAGGCAGCGCAAGAAAAAGCGGATACAGAAGCAAGGAGTGTTAACAAAGGGATCTAGAGAGGATCTACTCGCTTAACGCGAGGCTAATTAGCAGATTGCTTATAAAGAGCGTTAAGAAGAAGAGCGATTAGGTGTCAGCCGCCAGGCTCTAACGCGCTGTAATAGATGTAAGGAGACTAGCTATAACTCGCGTACATGTAAGAAAGATACTCTAGATAGTAATTAATCTACTATCTTAATATCTATTAAAATTATCTATAGATAGTGGAGCTATACGCTTACAAAGGCGCGCGAAGTTAGAGGGGTGCGTCACTCGCTTGTACGCGTCACTCGCTTATAAAGTACGTTATAAATTATTCTAAATATTTATTACATAGCTAAGATTAGCTACTATACTAGCTAAATATTATAATCTACTTACTTATAGCATCCTATTATTTATAAAGAGGGCTATTAAATAGATATATACTTATCTAGTATAGAGAAGAAAAATAGTAGTAACGTACCCCACGGCTTCGCGAGCCACACGGGTGATAAGATCCTGGGATAACTACCTAAGTAGCTAAGACAGGTCAAGCGGTTGGTTTTCGCGGATGAGAGGCAGGGTGCTGTGAACAAGTAGTCACTGATTAGAAGTGCGTTACTGAAGAGTGGCTGTAAGGTAACTGCTTAATTAAATATCTGAAGTTGAACACAATAAGCTATAAGGGCCTATTGCCTATTGCTATATACTTGTGCTTTATGCACTCTACTTAGTTGCTTAGTTACGCTAAGTAGTACTAATCACTAAGCATCTTGCAGCTTGGCATGCAGAGTGCTTAGTTGCTTAGTAGTGCCAAGACATACTGATCACTAAGCAAGTCACGTGACTGTGACTTGGCAAGGAAGGCTGCGGCGCAGTGTCTCGGGTCGCATCCTTTAACTGTTACTAGTCCAAGGGCGTAAGGCCTTTCAGGATCGTAACACTATCCTCCCCTTCTATTAGCTCGTCCTCAAGTCGCTAGTTTTATCCCTGTTGTCCAGGGTCCGTGCTTGTAGGTTATGTGGGGTTTTCCGTGGCGCGCTATAACTAGGGCGATTCCTTGTCATAAGCGTTATTAGCTGTCTTGTTCACCATGCCTAAACAATAATCGTCGTCTAGTACCGTTCGTCGTTAAAACCTTGCTAATTTCATTAAGTCCTTTAGGAAAATTATAGTGTAGAAGTGTTTAGCGTGTAAGAAGAATAAGCGGGTGTGTAAGGTGCACGTTTGTTCTAAAAAGTGTAGCGAGTGTCTTCGTCGCGGGTAGCGTTATAATGTCTAGGTCACTAAGTTAGAGTTTAAGCGTCTTGCTGCTAAAAAAGAGAAGTTAGAGAGTTGTTTAAAAGAGAGTCGCAAGGCGTAAGATGCTACGATAAGGCTTCACGAAAAGGCCTTAGAGGAGTTGCGGGTTTATCGTGCCTAGAAGTAGCGGTTGCGTCTTTAGATAGATTTATTAGAGAAGCGTGCGGAGAAGGCGATTGCCGTGGAGGGTCGCGAGATTAAAGAGCTAGAGCGGGAAGAGTTGCTTGAGTTTGGCGAGTCTAATCTAACGATTAACTTGTCTCCTAGCACCTAGGGTGCCTTTGAGGGGTTGCCTGTTGATTACTAGGAGCCTCTTAATCTAAATTACTTGGCTTCTGTTAGTGGTACTGCGTTAGGCGCTAGCGGCAGTTTGTAAGGTTTGTCTCTAGTTCCTATATATTTTCACTATCTAGGTATCCTAACTATTTAACTAGGTATTTAGTCGTGTTATTTTTAGTGCGATGTGCGAGTATCTTTTTAATATTAAATTCGTTTTCTTCTTCTTATTTAAAATAAAATGTTTTCTATAATAGCGTTTCTAGGTCTACTAGTTCTAATAGTATAACGTAGAATCTTAGGTAGATCTTTACGTCTAGTAGTAGATTAAGTATGTAGGTTACTAGTCTATTTCATTCTAAAACTAAAAATAGTCTAACCTTACGTTATCTAGTCCTTTGCTTAGTCGTGTTATATAAAGGTTTTTCGTGCGTAGATATACTTTATCCCCCTTCTTTAGCTAAGGTGCCATTTTTCGTTTTTTATTAATATATAAAATGCTCTAGCGTTATGCCTTTTTAAGTAATTCTTATAGATTTTTATATACTTTCTTAAGTTCTTTAGCTATTACTATAGCTACTTCTATTTTCAAACTTAGATATATTCTAGTAAAGAGATTTAGGTATCTTCTATAGTTTGCGTAAAATAGTGTTTTTCCTATTAATTCTAATATTTTATTATTATATGCTATTTATGCTATAAGTAGTAGTTATACCTAATTATTCTGCTAGTAATTAGCGTATATTCTAAGGTATGTTTTTATTATTTAATTTATTCTTTCTATTTATCTATCTATTTATAGATAGTAAGCTATAGATAGCTTTCTTTTTATTCTAATTACTATAAGTAGCGTTGTCTAAAAGTTAGATATAAAGAGCTTGTCTCTATCGCTAATAATTAATTTTAGTATTCCGTGGTATTAGATAATTCTATCGTGGATAATATGTGCTAGGTCAACTACTATATAGTCGTTTCTAAATAGAATGTATTCTGCTTATTTTATGAAGCGGTCTACTACAACTAGTATTGCGTTATAGGATACTTTTATTATTAGATCTTTTAATATTAGTAATCCTATAACAAAGTCTATAGAGATGTCTACCTATAGTTCGTTAGGTAGCTCTAAAGCTTGCAGTTCTCTATAAGGTGCGTGTGTGTTATACTTATTCTTTTAATATTCTATACATTTCGCAATATATACTATAACCTTTTCTTTTATCTTACTAAACTCGTAGTTTCGTTAAATAAGTTCTATAGTCCTAGTAATTCCTAGATGTCTATATATAGGGTTATTATAGTGTTATCTAATAATTGTGTCCTATAATTCTTCTAGTATATTATTTCTAATAGTAACGATTAAATTAATCGTTCTTGCTAGTTCAAGCAATCCGTCTAGATTCTACTTAAGTATCGCGGTGTTAATAACTTCTTTAGTTCCTGCGATATTATGTCTTCTACTAAGAGCGTCTACTCTACTATTTTCTTTCCCTAGTGTGTAGATAATCTTAAACTTGTATTGTCCTAGTAGCTTAGCCTAGCAGGTCTAGCATCTATTAAGTACTTTTATTATTGTAAAGTTAACTAGGTTCTTATAATCTGTGTAGATAGTAAGTTCTAAATAGCTTTCTACGTATACTCTCTAATACTATAAACATGCTATAATTGCTAGTAGTTCTTTATCGTGTACGTTATATCGTTCTTCTAGTCCTAAGAACTTTCTTAAGTAGTATACTATTAAGTGCTATTTATCGTTAATGTAAATGCTTACACAGCCTCCTAGGGCTAGGTCTAATGCGTCTGTTTTAAATTTTAGTAGTTTTCCTAGAATAAATATCCTAAAGCATAGTAGTATAATACATGCTATCTTAAGTGTTTAAAATACTTCTTCTACTTCCTTACTCTATTTAAATTTCGTATCTTTTCTTGTAAGCTATATTAGTAGTATAGCTATCTTAGAGAAGTCTTTAATAAACTATCTATTAAAGTTTATAAATCCTAGAAATAATTAGATTTCTATAACTATTTTTAGTATTAGCTAGTCTCTAATAACTTTAATCTTTTCTTCGCTTATCTATACTCCGTCGACTCCTACTATATAGCCTAAGAAGTTGACCTTAGTCTTGTGGAATTCACACTTCTGTAGCTTAAGTTGTAATTAGTACTTGTCAAGAGCTTCTAGCACTTTTCTAACATGCTCTATGTGTTCTTTCTTATTTTCTAAGTATATAAGTGTTAGATGTAGAAGTTTGGAAGCAGAGGCTGCTTGTTCTACAGCAGACTCAGAGGTAGACGTTGCTACTTGTTCTACTATAGACTCAGAGGCAGATAGGAAGGTTCTAGAAAGAGAGAGACAAGATATGTGCTAGGGGAGAGGAGAGAATTGAATTGACTAGAATACAGTGATCTGTTCACTCTGTGTTCTTCGCTCTACTTCCTCTTCAGTGCTATCTACTAGATCCATCGCTATTTATCCTTCTCTAGTAGTATCCTTCTAGTAGCTTCTACTAGAGTAGCTTACGTGGCATATTGTAGATCATAATATGTATATCTTGTATCAGATAGATAGCTCTGTATCA
>JPSZ01000001.1:204821-241393 GCA_002161795.1 Curvularia sp. IFB-Z10
TATATATAAATATATTTATATATATAAGATATATAGATTACTTAGCTAATAAAAGGCTATTTAGGTTGGAAATTTCAGCAAGATAACGCCAGGATCCATACCGCTAAGAACGTCCAAAGCTGGTTTCAAAGAAATCAAATTGAGATTTTTGAGCACCCAGCCTATAGCCCAGATCTAAATCCTATAGAAAACGTTTGGAGTCTTCTAAAAGATCGGCTTACTAAGCTATCTACTCAATCTCTTGGCGTTGGAACTAGTGAGCAAAGCGTTAATACTTTTATTACCGCAATTTGTAAAGAGTGGGCTAAAATACCGCAAAAGGATATAGATAACTGTATTTTATCTATGCCAAGACGCTATAAAAGCCTATTAAACGCTAAGGGCTGGTATACTAAGTACTAGATAGGATATATCTAGAATTTAGCTTTTTTTTACCTAGAAATTTATTTCTTTCTTATAACTATTGTAATATAAAGTGATATAATATAAGAGCTATATATAAGAAAGATAACACTAGTCTTATTATATATAAACTATTATAAGAGTATAACACTTAGTTACTGCTTAGTAATTCATTGCTAAAACTGCGATTTTAATCAAGCCTAATTTCAGAGAACTATATTTCCTCATGATTGCTGACTAAGCATAAGGTGGGTCCACTAGAAGAAACTAGAAGATCTTGGCTTTACAACGAATTAACTCTTATAGGTATAGCTAGAATATTCGCTGAGTAATAAACCTTTAAAAACTAGAACTTTTTCGAGTTGGCGTTTTTTTTGTCACCCCACTGTATATTAGCTAAGCTTTCTTATCTTTATGTTCTACTTCTACTAAGGCTATTTGTTAGAGAATAAGCTACTTAGCTGTTCTCTAGCTTTCAGGATTCTCATCAGAATCCAGGTGCTCAGGATCACACCTGGACTCTGTGATCGATCTGATCGATCTGATCGATCACTAGGAGCTACTCTGAGACAGATCTCTATCTAGCTGACGTAAGATATATTACGATCGACAATACGCCACGTCAGCTACTATAGCAGAAGCTACTAGAAGGCTACTACTAGAGAAGGATAAATAGCGATAGATCTAGTAGATAGCACTGTAGAGGTTAGAGGTCAGAGCATAGAGCACAGAGTGAAGAAGATCAGAGAAGAACGGTCACGCGAATCTGATCCAGTCTAGTCAATCAATTCTCTCCTCTCCCCTAGCACATATCTTGTATCTCTCTCTAGAACCTTCCTACCTGCCTCTGAGTCTATAGTAGAACAAGTAGCAACGTCTACCTCTGAGTCTGCTGTAGGACAAGCAGCCTCTGCTTCCACATTCTAACACTATTAGCTAGGCTTATTCTAGAGGTTAAGACGACGTATACTATTTTTAAGCTCCTACTTAGCCTTCTTAATAGCCATAAGCTTCTTATTTAGCTTATTAATCTAAGTAGAAATAACCTCCTTCTCTCTATTTGTTTCTAGCGTTTAGTAGTAGTAGGGGCCCTTCTTATTATATAAGAAATAGCCTTAAAATATAAACTTAAGATAGCCTTTTTATTTTTTATAAATATAGCTCTATATAAAGGCCTTATTTACTCTTCTCTATATTCTATATTTACTACGTTAATAGTTTAGAATAATAGAAGTTTTATTAGACTAGATAACGTTCTTCTAGTTCTTAAGCGTCTAGTCTACGTGCTCTTAGCACTACTTATATTATTCTTTCTTTATCTACTTTATTAACCTAGGCTTTCTTATTAGCTTAGTCTTCCTAAAGCCTTCCTCTCTTAAGACATGCTTAACTATAGATACTAAGACACTAAATTCTTATTAGCTTAGTAGGCTAGTAATATTAGTATAAGACTTCTCTTGCTTATATTAATTAGTGCGTATAGTATCTACTACTTGCTAAGGGACTATAGATCGCTTAGATAGCCGCCTAGGTTAATAGGTATCTTTAAGGTGCTTATCTTTAAGTTATAGTAGCTAGAGGCCTAGATTAAAGCCTTATTTAATTACTTACGCGTAAATAGAGTTAATTATACGCTTTTTAACCCTAGTAAGTCCTATAATCTTATAATGTAGCTTACCTATAGCCTTAAGAACTATAACTATAGTATAAGTAGAATTATTATAATAAACTATAGTAATAGTACTAAGACTAGTAAATAGAATAGTAAGTGTAGAGTGATGTTTAAGGTTAAGGAGAACGAGCCACGTAGACTTAGAGATGTTTCCTAATTAGAAATAGTACGTATACCCCTGCTTATTAAGGTGGGCAAAGACTTTTGACGGGCACCTCCGTATAACAACGCTAGCTAAACTTAGCAAGTGAGTGTTGACAAGTTTCTCTAACTTAGCAGTAAAAAGCCTAAATGCCGCCAAGCTGTCTTAGTAGGATACTTTAACGACTATTATGAGCGTAAAGAATGCTGGCTAGAGGAGCACAAGTGTAATGTGTGCTATACGCGCTGGGCACTACTAGCAACTCTGTAGCGCGTAGTGGCCAAGACGCCCTAGTGGAAACCTTATGCGACGCCTACTAGTAGTCAACACGTAGAGGATAGTAATGGCGGCCTATACTACACGCCTACGTTATTAGCTACTACTAGGTCGTCGCTAGGATACCAGTTGTCAACACAGCGAGGCGTCTCTTCCCGTGGTCTAAGCCGCAACACGCAGAGCCCTACTATTCCTTCCTTCCCCTCTCGCACTCTTACCTATAGCCCGCTAGCAATAATAAAAAGACGCCTATCTAGGAGTAGTAACGAAGTCCTGCAAAGTCTAGAAAAGCGGGTCTAGGGTAGCTTCTAGACAGGCACGTTGGATCACGCCATAGCTTTGCCACCTAGTAGGCGGCAGGAACCCACACCAACGCCTACTCCTGTTGATCTGACGGATACTAAGTACCTGTTATAGAAGCAGAACTGTGAGCTTGACTACTGCAGCCACACATATCGCTAGAAGCTAGCTGCAGCGCATTGGGTGTTTGGAGAGGAACTGCCTGCCATGCATCAGTTCTAGACTACCTATTGTCTAGCCTGCTTTTGTTAAGAAAGAGCGTTTGACCACCCTAGCATGGATTGCAAGGACGAGATGCAAGCCCTGGGCAAGTCTTTTCGTAACGGAATGGGGTATAGCAAGTAGTGGGGTAAGGGCACGTGCTATTCTTGCCTTATGCCTAACAATTGCTGCCATAAGTAGTAGCAACCTAATACCCTCCGAGCGCTGTTGACGCCAATGCGAGGGGATTGCAATGGCAAAATGGCTGTACTCTTTGCCTGGTTGCAACTATAGGAGAACTATAAACTACTCCGTCCTTTGTGGCTTTCGCGGATCTATAACACGTTTCCGCTCTTTAACCTAGATAATAACGACTATTTTAAACATTACTTCTCTACTACAACGACCTATCTAGAGGACTGCAAGGCTAATAATATAAGCCGCGATCTTCTATGGATTACGCAGGAGTACTTTCTGAAGGGTAATGCCCTAGGCCAGCTTTTGCAGGCTTGATTGCAGCGTGGTAGCAGGCTAGAGGATTTTTCTTTCTTCTTCTTTGGCTACTCTGGCCAAGATGATTTCGTCTACATCTGTAAGCCTAGAAGTACCCTGTATGGTCACGTGGTTGCCCACTGACTAATAACACTGTATTTAAACTTGCTCCTATCATGATACACACGACAATACACAACTACTTACAGTTATGAGCCCAGCCTAATCCGCATACTGCAATTAATTAACTACCAACCCACCTATACTATTATATCGACGCACACTATTCGTTTAGATATTATCCTTTAAGGACAGAGCAACTAGGAGCTTTAGTTCTTTATCGTCAAACGTATTGCCGAAGCAGAAGACGTATAGGAATACATTAATCCCAACAAACCAGCCAATCCTCTGCAAAAGCCTGTTCAGCCTACTAGGCCAGCGCCCACTGTCAATGCCGACGGATCTCCTGCAACTCTACCATCTCAGCAAGACTTACTACAGTACAACCAGGATCGCAGTAGCTACTATAAAGAGATTAAAGAATATAGGCGTTTTTAAGATAAGTTAGGCTAAGTAGAAGCGCACATTACTAAGACTATATAATAGGAACTACTATATTAACGTATTCCACCATCGAGAGGGCCACCCCATCGAGAGGGCCACTTTTTCTTGGCATTGCGAACATCATGTACGAAAACTTGAATTACTCTACATTATCTATAGATACTTTATATAACTCACTTATATCTAATAGAGAATTTTCTTCTACATCTTTTCGGCACGTACGAGCGTTGTGGCCTGCCCTCCCACACGTTTTACAGTGCCTTTGACCTGGCAGGGCCTTTTCTTGACTACCCTCACCACGTGCCTTCTTTGATACCGTACGACTAGCAGAACTACTTTCAGCTACTTGCAATGCCCCTGCACTAAAGTCTAGTGTCCTACCTGTCTGAATTCGCTTCCTTTTGCGCCCCCGGCGCTTTGTTACTGCTGCTAATTGCTCTTCAAGCTCTCGTACGCGGGCCTTCATGAGCACATTCTTATGTAGCATCTCCTTAGCCCCTTTGATAAGCTTTAAAAAGCCTTCTTGTGCAGTAGTTGGCGATTGTACGATAGAATCTCTTACAAGCTTTGATTATGACCTAAATTCGTGCGAATTGCTTGGTGTTTTTAACGTCCAGGGTATTTCTAGCTAAGCTTCTTGTGGTGGAGTATGAAGGCGTACGTCAAGGCGATCAATGACTCTCTGCGCGTTGATAGGAACTAGCCCTGTTGCCTCAAAGGCTTTCTTGCAGTTATTGGACTTAAACACGTCGCGAAACGCGTCTTGAAAGGCTGGGAGGAAGCGCTCCTTATTAATATACTAGACGTGGTGGCGTGCCAAGTCTCGTACGCGTTGGGAGTACTTCTGCTTAAGAGGCGAAAAATAGACAACGTTAAGTGGCTGGAGTATATGCGATAAATGAGCAGGCATACAAAGAGTAAGGATCTTTCGTATAAGATAGTAATTCTTAAATTCCTAGTTCAGGTGGCTCTTATGGCCGTCAAGGATGAGTAGCCTATATGACCCCACCTGACGCGTCTTTGTATGCTCATCAAAGTGCTTCAACCACGCCAGGCCAAGCTCGTTGTTCGTCTAGCCGTTCTCTGATACTGAGAGCTTCCAATCGTACGGTATATCTGCTTCTTCGTACCAAGCAGAGATATGGACGCGTCCCTTGTAGATAATAAATGGCGGGGTAGCGTATCCCGCAGCGCAGATGCTCTGAATAACTGTAACCCACTCGCGATTGCCTGGCTGAACAAGAGTAGGTCTTGTACGACGTTCTGAACCTGTAACTACCTTCATTAAGCTAATTACACCTATCTGAAAGCCAGTTTCATTAAAGTTGTGGATGTCGTCTGGAAGCACCCTATACTTCTTAATTGTCTCTTGTACGAGGTTAAACCACGCGTTAATAACCTCTGGATCCTCCTGTTGCATTCTCTGACGGTCCTTTGCTCGATTAAAGGCTGTTCTAAGCTCGTCTGAACGCGCTACAAATCGCTCTGGCCAGTTCTTGCCTAAAGGCTGGCCACCTCGTACGCGTAGTAGTTTCTCTGCCATATCTGCTACCTCACATAGTTGGGGGGCAAACCCTCGTGAATCTAGGTCAAGAATGTATCGTACAATCGTCTGCTCTTTAGTTGTAGTTAGTTTCTGGCGATTTGGCTGTGTATCAGGTCGAAACGTGATTCCTTGAAGCCGCCGAGAGACCTGCTGATGTCGTACGTTGTAGGCTGCTGCAGCGCGTTGAATAGTCTTAAACTGACCTGTACGAAAGGCCTGAATAGTAAGTGTAATTCGACCTTCTTGCTGGATTAGTATCGCGTTCTGTTGTTGAGGCATTGTTGTTCGTACGTGATGTTCGCAATGCTAAGAAAAAGTGGCCCTCTCGATGGGGTGGCCCTCTTGATGGTGGAATACGTTATATTAAAGATAAGGCAATAGTCTATAATTAGATTAAGACACTATAAGATCTCTTCTCTCCTACTACGTCTAATATAGAATATTAAGTATAGAAGGACTACAAAGCAGCTAAGATTCTTTATACTTAATAATTAAATGTAGAAGACTAGTGCAACAAGTTTCTTATAGCATATAGTAGAGCAAAACAACTTAATCTACCTAAAGTACATAGATTTAGGGCACACAAGGATCTTATCTAAGCGATTAAGCAAGTTAACGCTGCATACGCTGCCAGCGCTTCGCTTAATATATTTAAAGCTAAAGAAATCTAGAACTTAGATCGCAGCAAGCTAATACCTCATCAATATCAGCTCTCTACTGTTCTTGCCAAATACCTGCGCTATCACTATATAACCTACTTAAGAAAGGCAAATATCTATAGAGGTGCCTTTAGAGCAATAATAAATGGCCAGCCATCTCTGTATAACAATAAGAAACAATTAAGAGATAATAAAAATAAGCTAGCAAAGCCCTGCCTCTATGGCGACAGTCATTTCTAGGGCCAATGCCTATATATTAATATAGCACTCTAGCAACAAGGATTTGTCGTAGACCCTAAAAAAGCCAAGAAGATTGCTAACTTTGAGACTAAGGATAGTTGTGGAGTACTAAGCAAGATTTAGGAAAAGAATTAACGCTTTAAGAAGTATAAGACTAGGGACGGTAGTAAGGATAGTAAAGCGTTAGACTCTGATTTAATAGAAATTAACGCAGGAGACCTACTAGCTGGTCATTCCCCGCACGAAGCATATGCCGTCTTCTCTTCCGCGTTTAACAACTAGAGGGCGTCTTAATAATACCCGCTCGCCTATTTATAGACGTTAGATCTAGCTACTAATATTTATATCTATAATAACCTTGTAGAGTTTAATTAGAAAGCTCTAGTAGCTGACGACAATGTTATCCTTGCAGGAGGAACTAAGACGAAAATTAAAGCATAGGGTGAAGTTAAGCTACCTCTATTAACACTAAGCGGTATTAAGACAACGACGCTTAAGCGTGTGGCTCTTATCTAATCCTTCTTTACTAGTCTCGTCTCGCTATCCTATCTCTCCTTATTAAATGTCTATTTTGACTTAGGAAGAAACGTCCTATATAGAGCTGTCGACGATGCTCGCAAGGATGTTATAAGCCTTACCTAATTAGGAGGCCATTAGCTAGTCGTGCATCGCACACAACCTCCACTAATCCAATCTGCTTAATATGCAGCTTTTGCAGCCAATCAACGCAGGCCTTAATATTCAGCTCAACCTCTCAAACCTCGAGTGCTCACCAAGCCTCAGCTTTATATTCTTATAGCATATGCAGGCAGTGATGCTATTAATCATCTAGCAGAAAACGTTCAAGGCATCTAATAACCACCTACAGGCTTTGCACCACGTACAATCGACTGCGAAGCATGCTTATAGAACAAAGCTTATCAGATTATCTCTTATTATATAGGACATAAGATTGGCGCGTCTCGTCTATTTAAGATAGTCGCGATTAATATTATTAAGCTTAATGTTATTAGCTATAATAGATATTAATATATTTTCTATACCTTTAACCTATACACAAAATTCAACTTTGTATACTTAATTCTAAAACGTAATAAGAAGACCCTACTTAAAGTAATTACTTAACTAGATCGTACAATTAAATAAGAGTTCAACACTACTATTACATTTATAATAGCCAATAATAAACAAGGCTATAGTCTAATAGACGACTCCGCGCGTGCATATTGCTAGCAAGAAGGAATTAGATTTTAAATTAGAGCTCCACATATAAAGGAGTAGAATAGCTCTATAGAAAGATTAGGCAAGACTCTAATTAACTACTTATAATCTATACTAAGCACGTTAAACCTACTACTCTATCTTGCTCTAGAGACGTATAATACTGCAGGCTATCTTCTTAACTGTACGCCTACACAATTAATTAGCTAGAAAACACTATTTAAGATAACTTACTACAAGAAGCCTTTAATAGCTTATCTTAAAATATATAGCTACTAAGCATACGCGCTACGTATATAAATACTAAGAGGAGACAAGCTTACTCCTCGTGCTCTTATAGGCTACCTTATTAGCTACAACGCTTTAAATATCTACAGAATCTAGATACTAAAAGCAAAGAGTAGAGCGTATTAGGGCAAAGTTATCTATACACGCAATATAATATTTAGAGAGAACATATTCTATTAAGCATATAATAGTCAAGATCTACTTCTACAAGGTTAAGAGATATAAGAGGTTATATATATAATCTATATGCTACCGCTATATAATCTAGAAGAGTCTTCTAAAGAAGAGAATAAAGGCGCTATAATAGCAGCTAGCTAGGATATAGATATACTAACTTCGTCTACACAAAGCACCAAAAAACCTCATAAGGATCACGACGCAGGACACCAATCTCTGCCCACACCAGCTGTAACAGCTACTCTAGATCCAGACAATCACTTAGAATATCACCAAGCCTCACTAGCTATAGCCAGCTATAGTTCTACACCTACTCTAGAAACACAGCTATCTACTCGTATAGTAAGAAAACGAAAGCGACGCAACTTAATAGAACAATTAGTAGATATAAATACTATAGTAAATCGCGAACTTATTAACGGCAATCTACGCTATTCACACATACTGCTAGAAGGAGTAGCAAGATCTAGAAAGCCCACACGCAAAAGCAGCAGCTTCTTTATTAGTAAATACTAGTCTACATTCGTGGCAGCATCTATTATAGCTCTAAAAACACAATTTTACCACTTAACACTACCTTCTAAGCCACGTTTCTACTAAGACGTTATAAAGCTCCCTACTATATATAAGTAAGGTTTCGTAGCAGTAATGCAATATAAGATCTTAGATGTTAAGCGCAAAGACACCTATAGAACAATCCCCTAGAAGGACTTTAACTCTCTAGACAATAAAGTCCTACCCCTAATCTAGGTGTTTAAATATAAGCTTAACAACGAGAGATACTTAGTTAAATATAAAGCTAGAATCTATATTTAAGGCGATCTTTAAGCTATAGCTAAGGACATATATATAGCAACCCTAGCTACGCGTATCTTTTAAAGACTTATAGCTATTGTAGTATACTTTAACCTTAAAATATATTAATATAACGCAGTTAATGCATTTACTAATGCTTAACTTAACACGCCTGTCTACTGCTACCCGCCAGAAGGCTTCTCTAATTCTAAGCATCTATAGGAGCTACGCAGAGCTCTCTATAGTCTTAAGGCCTCACCACTACTATAGTATAAAGAGCTTACTAAGACACTAAAAGAGCTAGGTCTTTAAGAAGTTAAAGAGGCGCCCTGCCTATAGAGAAACGAGAAGCTGATTGTCTTCTTCTATATTAATAACATTGTGATTCTCGCGCGACTAGCTTATATAGCAGTGCTTAACGACTTTAAGTGTAAACTACTACGTTAATATAAGATCTAATCGCTTAGAGAATTATCTACTTTCTACAGAATACAAACACACCGCGATAGATCCACAGGGTCAATCTGGCTATCATAGCCAGCTTACCTTAATAAGCTTAGCAACAAATATCCATCACCAAAGTCATTTAAACGGCCTCCAGCTACTCCTCTTTCTCTTAAGGAACTACTCCCTTCAGAACAGCTAAGAAATAACGCGAATGTATATAGATATGCGCAGCTAGTTAGATTAATTAGCTATATTGCAACCGCTACACGACCTAACGTTTTAAAAGCATATTTAAAGTTAGCTAAATTTCTTACTAATCCTTTATAACAACATATTAACGCTGCCTATTAAACTCTTAGCTATCTATACTTAACAAAGGACTAAGCGTTATATTATAATGCTTTCATCTCTACTAACATAGCACATATTAAAGATTATAAAGAACCAGACTTCTATAGTGCTACAGATGCCTCGTACGCTAACCACAAGGCCACAAGGAAGAGCTCGCAAGGCTACATCTTCTTCTTATTTAGCGGCCTAATTAACTAGAAGGCGACACTGCAACAATGTGTCATAAAATCAACCACTAAAGCTGAACTAATCACTGCCTCGTCTGCAGGCACAGAGCTGCTATAGTAGTAGAGACTATTTAAGGAGATTGAATTTAATCTAGGAAATAAGTAGATACTATACTGCGACAACCAACAGACAATATAGCTAATTATAGCAGCTACACCACAACTTAAAACGTCGCTTAGGCACGTCAACATACACTATCACTAGCTCTGTCAAGAAGCATAAGCTCACAACTTCAACCTCACGTACATACTAACTAGCGTTTAACCCGCTAATAGACTTACTAAACTACTACCTTAACAGAGGTATAAAAACTAGGTATTACTTTTATATTTTAATATATTTCCTACTATACAAGTATAAGCTATAGTGCAGTACTCTTCCTAGTTTTCCTATATAGTTTTTACAGGTTTAACGAGGCTATACGCTTATAAAGCTTTTCCTTTTAAATATTAAGGCACACTACTAAACTCCACACAAGAACAAGAAGTAGTCAGGACCTTAGTGCTAGCTCTAGGAGACGTCTAACTACTAGGGACGCCCATAGTATAGAGCGAGGTCCACCTACACCGCAATGGCGGACGATCCCCACCTAGCACTGCTCTAATATAAGCGGCTACCCACCGCACTCTTATAAGCAGCCCTACTCTATAGAGTAGGGGGTGGCCTATAATTATATTAGCTTTAATATGCGTTTGAACCTAAGGGAGGTATATAAGCCTAGAAGTACCTTATATAGTTACGTGGTTGCCCACTAACTAATAACACTGTATTTAAACTTGCTCCTATCATGATACACACGACAATACACAACTACTTACAACATCTATCCTTCGTCCTATAGGGTACCACGCGCGTCCATTACACGGCACAATAGCTTTTTGCTCTATTCTAGTTCAATAGTCTAGAGATTAGTATTATTGACTTTATGCATTCTTGATCACATCAAGTCGAAGATAGTCTCAACCTGCGATGATCCGAGTCAAAATCAATGCGGCACAGTTTACTAAAAATAGTATTACGTAAATAGTCCAGTGTGTTGGTATGTATATATTGCTTATAGTGGGGCTAAGTTGAAAATACGTGTGGCACAGTTTCTCAACACAATACTACACTCTCATGCATTTGCAGCTTCCGCTTTGCAGACGCGGCTTACTTGTCATCCCACGCGGGACATGGATCCGCCTGGCATACGCTTATCTAGAAAAGTCTTAGGCTCTATAGATATGACACGTTGATTGGTCTGAGCGTCTGAAAGCAGATCGACCCATGGCATTGCTGGTAGAACTAGTACTATCTGGGTAAGATTACCACTAAGCGATAGAGGCTTAGCGTAGGATTAAAGGTCGTCTGCTTGCAGAAACCGGAAGCTGCAAGTGCATGAGAGTGTACAAACTAATGCATCTCTGGGTTTGACGCATGTATAGCACATCCTACGCTTTACCTCAAAAGACAAACCAATATTGATTTACTAGTCTTTCTTGAGAGTTGATACTGCTGGAGTCTAGATACATCTAACAATCACGTTAATCTATTACTCTCTAAGCACTTGCAGCGTAATATGAGACTCACAATTGTAGTTTGGGCTTATATCTCACCAAGACTCGCGTGAGACGCGAATAATCTTGTCTAAGACATATTACGCGCGCATAATGATGATAATAATAATATGTGATCTGTCATTCGTGTCGAACCATTTATGGAGTTACCAACAGCCAAGAGAGACACGTATATATGCTACTGCAAAAGACGTATTAGCGCTGGCCTAGTATTTCTGTACGCGCTGATTCCTTTTGTAATAACCAATAGCTATCAAACCCGCTAATTACACGAGTCAGATTTCACATCAGCTGCTGTAAAACTAATCCTACTAGAACCCATGAGGCATTTTCATAGCCAATATAGAGGTCATGATGCTACATTCGTCGACAAGCTTGAGATGGGTATGTCATTGTCAATAAAAAGCATATATTTAAGAGTTCGAGCATGTATCCCATCAATCGATCAAGCATTGCCACCTTCTCATTCAATACTTCGTCAGACTGAAGCCACGGTACTTATCCTCTTTTAAATCTTTCTCAAAGAAACGTGTATGAACATCAGCATCATGTACTCAATTCGCAAGACCTTTGTTACAATCGCTCTCCTTTGCGTGGTCCCACTTTCCCTGGGCGCCCCAGCCCCCACTCAAGCCGACATGATTGCTCCGCACAATATTACGCAGTCCAATCGCAATTCTACGGGGCATGAACTCAATGCGGTAGATACCTTGAGTCTTCCGGAAGCCCGCATAGTCACCTGTGGGGTTACTAGCCGGCCAGGCCACGACTGTGCATGGAATACATGCAACCCAGCCCAAGAGTGTAGGGTTAGTGAAGCAGGTAACTGTGTATTCACGAACCCACCGCAATCGCGTCCGACCTCCTGCAGGTACTGCAGGTGCTACAAGATGTCGACGTAAGAGTTGCGGTTAAATCTTGAGCAGAACTTAGATAGCTCTTGCTCGAAACAAAGAGTTCTAGGAAATGGCTGTGGACACTTAGAGGGACGCCAAAATATACGAACTTGTATGAAATCGAACCGTATTTGGAGCTACACGGCTGCTCCAAATTTACACTGTTCCAGTTTTCTCGGCAGGATTCCTAGGAACAAGGTCGCATAGTTACGCAGTATAAGTAATCAATAAAGACTCTTGTCGCCATCCTTGAAGATATATAAGACCGAAAAACTCTATACTTAGTTTCTTGACGTATTGTCTTTGGGGTAATGATGAATATGTTGGATATCCGCTATCTTCATATCTTCTAACCTAAAATGCTCTCTTTTTTGTAATCTCCTGCGAAAATTCTTCCCTACTATGAGCATGTTGAACCTCTTCCAAATCTACACTGTTTATGCAATATATCGTGCTACAGTACTAGGCCAAAAGTTTTGCTTCGCCAGCTAAAACCCCGCCCTTACTAAGATTAATTATCTATATAAAAATTATTATAACTCTACTAAAACTATATTTATTTCTTACATGCTAATATTTAGTTTAGTAATCTAAAGTATATTAATAAACTATAAAGTAGTAGTTATAACTTTTTAAATAACGTGAAGCACCACTGAGTCAGACATTTTTTCTTAGCATCACGAACTTCACGTACGAAACACTATGCATCAACAACATGAAGAATTTTCAACTTAGCGAGAAGGTAGAATTACTCTTGCGATTTAGGCCTACACTTTAGGTAAATTTAAGACCATACGACGCGCTGCCGCTGCCTATAACGTACCTTTTCAGCGGCTTTCAGATCGGCTTAAGAAAATCACCTTTCGGCCTAAAGCATCCCTAAACTGCCGCAAGCTTACTGCAGCTGAAGAGCAAACAATCCTACGATATATACTCGACCTCGACGCCTGTAGATTTGCCCCTAGGCTCTGTGAGGTGTAAGCTGTACGAGGTGCGACACCTGTTAGTAAGAACTAGGCAGAGCGATTCGTATCGCGTACGGAAGAGCTTAAGATAGCTTTTAATCAAGCAAAGGACCGCTAGAGAATACAGCAGGAGGATCTAGAGATTATTAACGCGTAGTTTAAGCTCGTACAAGAGATAATTAAGAAGTATAGGGTTTATTTAGACAACATCCATAACTTTAATAAGACTAGGTTTTAGATAGGTGTAATTAGCTTAATAAAGGTAGTTACAGGTTCAGAACGTCGCACGAGACCTACAATTACTCAGCCAGGCAATCGCAAGTAGGTTACTATTATCTAGAGCATCTGCGCTATAGGATACGCTACCCTGCTATTTATTATCTACAAAGGACGCGTCTATATTTCTACATAGTACAAAGAAGCAGGTATACCTTATAATTAGAAGCTATTAGTGTTAGAGAACGGCTAGACAAATAACACGCTTAGTCTTAAGTGGTTAAAGCACTTTAATAAGCATATAAAGACGCGTTAGGTGGGGTTATACAGGCTGCTTATTCTTAATAGCTATAAGAGCTATCTTAACTAAGAATTAAGGACTACTGCCTTATATAAAAGATCCTTACCCTCTGCATGCCTGCTTATTTATCATATATACTTTAGCCGCTTGACGTTGTTTGCTTTTTACCTTTTAAGCAGAAGTACTCCTAACGCGTACAAGACTTAGCACGCCACCACATCTAGCATATTAACAAGGAGCGCTTCCTCCTAGCCTTTTAAGACGCGTTTTTCAACGTGTTTACGTCTGATAACTGCAAGAAGGCTTTTAAGGCAGCAGGGCTAGTTCCTATTAACGCGCAGAGAGTTATTAATCGCCTTAACGTACGCCTTTACACCCCACCATAAGAAGCTTAGCTAGAAATACCCTAGACATTAAAAACACTAAGCAATTCGCATGAATTTAGGTTATAATTAAAGCTTATAAGAGAGTCCTTTATATAATTACAAACTACTGCACAAGAAGGCTTCTTAAAGCTTATTAAGGGAGCTAAGAAGATGCTATATAAAAATATACTTATAAAGGCCTGCGTACGAGAGCTTAAAGAGCAATTAGTAGAGATGACAAAGCGCTGAGGGCGTAAAAGGAAGCGGATTTAGACAGGTAGGACACTAGATTTTAGTGCAGGGGCATCGCAGGTAGCTGCAAGTGCTTCTACTAGTCGTACAGCATCAAAGAAGGCGCGTAGTAGGGGTAGTCAAGAAAGAGCCTAGCCAGGTTAACGGCACTGTAGAACCTGTAGGAAGCCAGGCCATAACTCTCGTACGTGCTAAAAAGATATAGAAGAAGATGCTGTATTAGATACAAGTGAGTTATACAACGCATCTATAGCTTGTGTAGAATAATTTAAGTTTCCGTACATGAAGTTCGTGATGCCAAGAAAAAGTGTCCGGCTCGGTGGTGCTTCACGTTATCTAAAATTATATTTAGACTACATACTATTTTTACTATACTGTATAAATAAATTAAAGTAGTATAATATAGATAGCACGCGTTTAAAGTAGTAGTAGAGTTTTAGAAAAGTAGGGTGGTTGGGGCTAGTAAGGCGAAACCTTTGTCTACTAACTATATTTAGTTGATCAGATTGATATTTTGTGTCCTACTTTACTAGCTACCGATCCAAAGCGAAAGACTCTTACGCGTCGTTGATATCCATGTCTTGTTCGCGTGTAAAAACGTCGAGAAATGGAGGTGCAACGCTCTTTATTGTTAGATGATAGCCTCCACCGAGAATAGTCAGCGTACGTCCGTCTGGAGTAGCATGTACAGAAATGTCCAAAGACTCTGCGTGTTCTCGCACTGCGATAATACCCTCGTTGGTATTCTCCCAGCCACCCACAATGACTGATTTGATCGATGGACACCACTTGTTCTTCAGCTGGATTAAGTCACTAAGAAACGCTCTATCCAGGTCTGCAAAATGACAACGGTGCAGTTCTAGTTGTTCCAGTGATGCTGGGAGATCTCGAACTTTGACGAGCTTTTCAAACTCGATTGTAATATGCGTAAGACTCTCAAAGTCGCGGAATGAGGGATATGTGAACAGGCAGTCTTCTAGACGCTCTATTTCTTGGCGAAGTTCCGGGTCGCTGAGATCGTAGTGGTGATAGAAGTCCAAATGAAGTGTCTGCAGATTTTGCCTGTGCGTTTGAAGCAATGCCTTAACAAGTTCCCGTGGCGTGACCAACGGATCATAACCTACATCCCATAACCATCTATAGCGAGTTCCTTTAGGGATAATAAGCCTGAAAATAGTTAAACGAGGACATGTATATAGTAGCTTTTCCATTGTAGATAATGGGCCTAAGCACCAGAGTAATTCCGCGGCCAAGGGTGTCATGGTGTTAACTGCGCAAGCCCCATCTGGACTATTTGGTACATCGCTCTTAGATGAGAACTTCTGGAACGAAGGAAATCGCATAAGAGGTATGTAGTCCTTTATATCCACTGGGCCATCCTCGTATTGCTTATATCTAGAGATATTAGATTAGATGCCTTTATCTAAAGCTTACAAATGTAAGAACTGAAGTAATAGTTTACCTTACTTGGGGTTGAGAAAAGCATAGAGACTACTTACAGATAGAACGTCTTAAGCTTGGAAAAACTTGAGATATCAGCCTGCATCTCATAAATACGATGCATTAGAGCTCGTGGTGCTTCGATTTGAGCTGTAAAGTGGAGGTGTTGCAGATTTGGTAACCGAGCCAGAACCTGCACAGCAAGCGGATAGTAACACAGCTCAGGTTCAATTTCGGAAGGATGACCTCCTATCAACGCTGAGAGTTCCATGAAGACTGTGTCCTGCTCAAGAGCAGGCCATTCATAACGCACTCTCCGGTCATTGAACAAGGCAAGCTCTTCAGTTTTTTTAGCTAGCGACGGACGTTTAATCAAAGTTCGAAGGAAGAGCTTAAGATGAACTAGTGGATCCGTTGTTGACTCGACTATTCGGACACGGGTGTAGAGTGCTGGCTGTGCAACACTGAAGAGCCTGCGTGACGTATAACACAAATGAAGTAGTGTTCTGACGTCAGATTTCTCGCTCGTACTCAGATAGGAAACGATATCAAGAAGTAGTTCGTTGGACAGATCCGTCATTCGGGCCATCTTTGCACTAGAAATAAGGGGTAGAAGCTATGGAGAAAGTGTTTAGCAATGGTTATAGTTACTACTAATGTAAAGTCTAATATAGATAAATCTTGTGACTCTTATTTAGCAGTCACAGCTGCGGGGTATATTGTCCGTGCGCACAACACACGTCATATATGCAATCGTATGTCAGTCGATGTGGCACAGTTACAATTACGTATAGTATATAGTAGTGTTATTAATGTGGAGTATAATATTAGTCATAGATATAGATAACGTGCGGGATCAGTAAGCTGGGCACCCCACCCAACTTAACGCTACTCTCTGCGCAATTGAGCCACAACAACGCAGTAAAATAAGATAAAATCAAAAGATATAATCTATTATCTAGCCTTACACGTAGTGCGAGTGTGTCCCTGAATATGGCACTTCGTACACGTCGGCGGCGCGCGCTGACGTCGCTCGCCAGCCTTGCTCTAATTAGTGCCCATGACCACCCTTTCTGCCTCTACAGCAAGCTGCTAAGCCTGTCGCACCTGGAGAGCTCCACCAGAAGCGATATATTGACGGCGCTGATCCTGCTTTTAGCGTTGACGCTGGTTGGCTATACGCAGCCTCTTATTTTCTTCTAGAAGTATTATTACTAATTGCATTGCAAGCTAAGCACTCTTTACAAGCTGGCGTATAGCAACGCTTATTGGACTGTCTAATTGCTGACGTAGCCGCTCTTGGAGATAGAGCACCTGCTGCTGAAGTTGCTCTACTATATGCGGCGTTTCTGCCTGCGTGATAGCGTTATTGCCTACATCTATCTGTAGTGGAGACGGCGTCTAGACGACTGTCAGCGATAATAAAACACGCCCTAGATAGAGAGGAACAAGGCCTGTTGCTTAAAAGCCTGCCTAGATATTCTGCTGCGTGAATACTGTCTACCAGATCTGCGTATAGACTGCGAGGAAGTCTATCTTATTGACATAGTAGACGCCTTAACAGGCGAGCTCCTCAACCTCATGTCCGTACGCGCGTTTGAGTGGAGAGAAGCAGCTTACATTAAGAGGCTGGAGGAGATGCGACGTATAAGGCGGCATACAGAGAGTGATGATCTTATTCTCTACGCAGTACTAGTCAAACTCTAGCATGGCGTGGCTACTATAGCTATTTAGGATAAGAAGATAATAGACTCTAGCTATACGAGCGGCTATATACTAGTTAGAGTGCTTTACCCACTCTATACTAAGCTTATCTATTATCTAGCTATTATCTAAGACGGCGATAGTCTAGTTAAGTAGGAGCTTATCATACTAGCTAGCCTAGTAGACTTTACTAGATAGTATTATGAATAGTAGAAGACACTAGCTAGACGCGTTAACGTACTTAATCGCTGTCACCTACTCGCAATTACCTAGCTAGACGACGACTACTCTACTAACTCTATTAGCGCTAGTAACTACCTTTAACGTTCTAGTAATACTTATTACAAATCTAGTCTTATTAAAGTTATAGATATTCTAGTCTAGAACGCTATATGTCTATTATATCTTCTCTACTAGCTTAAACTTAACTATAATTACGATAGAATTCTTATAGGAGGCGCGCTAACTATATAGCTTTCTAGCCTACTTTGTCTAAAGCTCTAGCTAGCCTTAGATAAAGCGCGATACCTACTTCTTACCTATAGGTTATAGAGGAGGATCTTAACCACGCGTAGTAAGAAGAGCGTCTGCTATTTATCATACATCAATAATACGAGCTAGAAAACCACGCTGATCAAGGCCTAGGATCCACTGTACAAGAGACTGCTCCTTAATTGGCGATAGCTTATAGTTAATAGATTATAGCTCTTGTCGCGGCTAAGTACTATAAACGCAAGTGTGTAGTGTTAATTGTGGCATATTATACGCTTTTGCAAGAGCGCGGATAGATTGTTTAGGATTATTACAATAAGACGCGATAGCAAGGCTTATTCTGCCTTCACGAGAAGTCTGTACAGAGCGTTGTTGTCGCGGCATTGTGGTGGTTGTGTGGAAAGTCGCGTCAAGTTGGGTGGGGTGCCCAGCTTACTGATCTGCCCAGCTTACTGATCCCGCACGTTATCTTCTAGTTGGCTGGCGTAAGTGAGATAATATCAGATATGAGTATATTGTTACAAGTAACAAGGTAAACTCTTTAACAAAGATCGGGAAGGATGCGGCTTATGCACGCAGTCAAAGGACGACAGCGAACCGAGTCAAAGGAGTTGGGCATGATCAGCGCGGGGCGCAGATCACGTGACATGGCCTTCCGCCAAGAAGGGACATCCCGCCAAGCAAGGGATGCCATAAGGATAACGTGCACTACTAGTAAGCGGCCCACACTAGTAAGTGGCCTACTCCACCTAACCTAACGCAACGCTCTACACTACTACTATCATGCCACGACAATAACGCCTTGCACAGACTTCTCGTGAAGGTAGAGTTCTTCTAGCATCTCGCGCGCTTTAAGAAAAACGTATTAAAAGCTAGCGTCAAGCTGCTTTACTATACAACGCTCCACGAACAACGCTGCGACAACGCCTCCGCGGTACCCAGCCACGATTAGAGACAGCCTCTGTCAATCGCAAGCTATCAGCTACTGAAGAGCTGTCCCTTGTGCAGTGGATCCTAGACCTTAACTAACGCGGTTTTCCGCCCTATATTATTAACGTACGACGAATGGCAGACGCTCTACTTACTACGCGCGGCTAAGATCTACCTCTATAACCTATTAGCAAGAACTAGTTATCGCGCTTTATCTAGAGCTAGCTAGAGCTTTAGATAAAGTAGACTAGAAAGTTTAGTAGCTAGCGCGCTCTCTCTAATAATCCTATCTTAATTATAGCCTAGTATAAACTAGTAGAGAAGACATAATAGATATATAGCGTTCTAGACTAGAATATCTATAACTCTAATAAGACTAGCTTTATAATAGGCGTCGCTATAACATTAAAAGTAGTTATAAGCTCTAAAAGAGTTAGCTAAGTAGTTATTATATAGCTAGGAAATCGCAAGTGGGTAATAGCAATCGAGTGTATTAATGCGTCTAGCTGGTCTCTACTACTATTCATAATCCTGTCTAGTAAGGTCCACTAGAGCAGCTAGTATCAAGGCCTCCTACTAAACTGGACTATTGCAGTATTAGACAACGGCTAGACAACTAATTAGCTTGGCGTAGAGTGGGTGAGGCATATTAACCAGCATACAGCCGCTCGTACGGCTGGAGTCTATCGCCTTCTTATCCTAGACGGCCATAGTAGCCACGCTACCCCAGAGTTCGACCAGTACTGCGCTGAGAACAAGATCATCACTCTCTGTATGCCACATACCTCTCATCTCCTCCAGCCTCTAGATGTGAGCTGCTACTCTCCTCTCAAGCGCGCGTACGGACGTGAGGTTGAGGAGCTTGCCCGCCAAGGCGTCTACCACGTTGACAAGATAGACTTCCTCACAGCCTATACACGGATCCGACCAGTAGTATTTACGCAGCAGAATACTAAGCATAGCTATGTCCATGACTCTCGTCAATAATTAGAGCCGTTAAGCAGCGTGCTAGGGCAAGACATAGACTTAAGACATGTGGTAAATTGATGTAGCGAACACGTAACGCCTTGCCTACACTCAAGAAGTTGATAAATAGTGTAATGCTACCTAAAAATAAGTTTTCTACTCTTAGATCTATAATAAAATAAAGTGGCGTGCATTGCGGAATTTTTCTCGAAAACAATGTAACTAGTTTGTAACGGCACACTATTAAACCAGCCTAGTGGCCATTCAGCCGATAGATCCAAGATCAAACCGAACCAGATCTAAGTCGGACCCGTATCGGCTAGTATAAGTACAGACTATCCCACATAGTTATTCTATAGATTTTTGATATCCTTTCGTACAAGGCCTATAGGTGTCTATCGAATCAAGGCTCATTTGACGTCCCACGCACTCCCATATGCCTCTGAGTGACTCTACTGCCGATACTGATCCGACTAGTCTTGCCTGTGCCGTTACAGGTTGGGGTTAGAGATTTTTAGCTACTAGAACACCTCTAAACCAAGTCGCGAATATAGGAGGTATTCCTTTTGTAGAAACTAAGTCTGCTATACTATTAAAGTAGTTGGTCCTATATCTAGTAAATATGTTGCCGTATTTATAACATCTATTAAGATAAGCAGATAGGATTTTAAGAGCTGTTGGGACATATATTAGGATCGAGCTGACGATACAACTCTTACCTCGGTCTTGCTGCGGGCATACAGGTCTCAGCAGGGGCATAAAGGTCTCAGCAGGGGCATACGAGTCTCAGCAAGGGAGCACACGTCTCAGCAGTAGCAGGCAAGCCTGCCATTGCTGAGTATATAGCTACGTCGATAGCATAGTGGCAGTCAATCAGTCAAGTCTTCATTTAGTGCTTTGTGCAACTGCAGTTGTTTTTGACTCAAACCCACCCTTTATCGTGCCAACAAGAGCCAAATGTCAAAATCTGGAATTAAAATCCCTACTATTGTAACGGGCTGGTGTTACACGGGGTTATGCTATACTTCCTTATGTCCCAATCCGGGTTAGGGTAAGACTGACGACAGCTGCTGTCCGCGCGATTGCCAGAGTAGTTCTGTATGGAAAAGAGTTATGGATGTTCAACCGATAGTAAAGAGAATCAATTCTATGTCGAATAGAATAACTAAGTATCAATCTGTGTAAGAGAAGAACTTATGAGAGTTAACCATAACGAGTGTAATAATGAAATCCAACCCATTCTTATACCCATTGCTTCCTGTCCTGACATCTGGCCAAGCCTTTGACATCTCAGACGTCGTTGGCATCTCCAGATGTCTTAGCATCTCCTGAGGACCTGGCATCTCCAGATGTCCTGTCTTGGCGAGATGCCAATCACGTGATCGACGCCCCGCGTTGATCATTACTTTTCGACGTGGCCGCTGGTTAGCCCTCAACCACGACTCCCGCGTCAGGGAGGAAATCCTTCTTTGTTACTTGTAACAGTTGGTGCCCTTTGACCTTACTCCTCGATGGGATCTCGGGTCGTCTAAGGATTAGATAACGCGCACTGATCATTACTCGGTCACTACTGATCACTGCTAATTACAATATTAATCTCACGCGTCGTAGTAGATAGCTCGTTATCGAATACAATCTCTTGTATACTAAAGCAACTGCTCCACGGAGCGCAGCCCCTTATAACTATAAAGCAAGATATAAACCGCATCTTACATACCACTTATATAGTCTATTTCCCTAGCAATAGTACTCTTTAGAATTAATATGTAGCCTCTTATTATAACTAAAAGAGATTATAATTATAACGCTAAAGCTGACTAGCACGTGATCCTTAACTTGCTAATAGGACTCTAGAGCTTACACAGCCATATGTTATAAGTAACAGCAGGAAGGATCTTCTCCCTAATAATAACTACGAGTAGTTAGAAGAACCACTTAGGATAAGGATAGGAGATGACAGGCCCTACTCTATAATAGTTACGTAATTGCTATTACGCTAAGCTATACTATTAGTAATAGTGTAAGTAGTTATGTATTATCGTGTGTATCATGATAGGAGCAAGTTTAAATACAGTGTTATTAGTCAGTAGGCAACCACGTGACCATACAGGGTACTTCTAGGCTTACACACCTCCCTTAGGTTTAAACGCATGTTAAAGCTAATATAATTATAGGCTACCCCCTACTCTATAGAGTAGGGCTGCTTGCAAGAGTGTAGTAGGTAGCCGCTTGTATTAGAGCAGTGCTAGGTGGGGATCGTCCACTGTCGTGGTGTAGGTGGACCTCGCTCTATACTATAGGCGTCCCCAGTAGTCGGACGTCTCCTAGAGCTAGCACTAAGGTCCTAACTGCTTCTTGTTCTTGTGTGGAGTTTAGTAGTGTGCCTTAATATTTAAAAGGAAAAGCTTTATAAGCGTACAGCCTCGTTAAACCTATAAAAACTATATAGGAAAACTAGGAAGAGTACTGCACTATAGCTTATACTTATATAGTAGGAAATATATTAAAATATAAAAGTAATACCTAGTTTTCATACCTCTATTAAGGTAGTAGTTTAGTAAGTCTATTAGCGGGTTGAACGCTAGTTAGTATGTACGTGAGGTTAAAGTTATAAGCTTGTGCTTCTTAACAAAGCTAGTGATAGTGTATATTAACGTGCCTAAGCAACGTCTTAAGTCATGGTATAGCTGCTATAATTAGCCGTATTATCTATTAGTTATCGCAGTACAGTATCTACTTATTTCCTAGATTAAATTCAATCTCCTTAAACAGTCTCCACCACTATAGCAGCTCTATGCCTGCAGACGAGGCAGCGATCAGTTCAGCTTTAGTGGTTAATTTCGTGACACATCGTTGCAGTGTCGCCTTCTAGTTAATTAGGCCGCTAAATAAGAAGAAGATATAGCCTTGTGAGCTCTTCCTTATAGCCTTATAGTTGGCGTATAAGGCATCTATAGCACTATAGAAGTCTAGTTCTTTATAATCTTTAATATATACTATATTAGTAGAGATAGAAGCATTATAATATAACGCTTAGTCCTTTATTAAGTATAGATAGCTAAGAGTTTAATAGGCAGCGTTAATATGTTGTTGTAAAGGATTAGTAAGAAATTCAGCTAACTTTAAATATGCTTTTAAAACGTTAGGTCGTGTAGCGGTTACAACGTAGCTAATTAATCTAACTAGCTACGCATATCTATATACATTCTCGTCATTTCTTAGCTGTTCTAAAGGGAGTAGTTCCTTAAGAGGAAGAGGAGTAGCTAGAGGCCGTTTAAATAACTTTAGCAATAGATATTTATCGCTAAGCTTGTTAAGGTAAGCTAGCTATAATAGCTAGATTAACCCTATAGATCTATCGCGGTGTGTTTATATTCTGTAGAAAGTAGATAATTCTCTAAGCGATTAGATCTTATATTAACGTAGTAGTTTGCGCTTAAAGTTATTAAGCACCGCTATATAAGCTAGTCGCGCAAGAATCACGATGTCATCAACATAGAAGAAGACAATTAGCTTCTCGTTTCTCTATAGGCAGGGCGCCTCTTTAACTTCTTAAAGACCTAGCTCTTTTAGTGTCTTAGTAAGCTCTTTATACCACAGTAGTGGTAAGGCCTTAAGACTATAGAGAGCTCTGCGTAGCTCCTATAGATGCTTAGGATCAGAGAAGCCTTCTAGCGGGTGGCAGTAGATAGGCGTGTTAAGTTAAGCATTAGTGAATGCATTAACTGCGTTATATTAACGTATTTCAAGGTTAAAGTATGCTGCGATAGCTATAAGTCCTTAAAAGATACGCGTAGCTAGGGTTACTACATATATATCCTTAGCTATAGCTTAAAGATTACCTTAAATACAGATTCTAGCTTTATATTTAACTAAGTATCCCTTATTATTAAGCTTATATTTAAACACCTAGATTAGGGGTAGGACTTCGTTATCTAGAGAGTTAAAGTCCTTCTAGGGGATTGTTCTATAGGTGTCTTTGCGCTTAACATCTAAGATCTCACGTTATATTACTACTACAAAACCTTACTTATATATAGTAGAGAGCTTTATAACGTCTTAGTAGAAACGTGGCTTAAAAGGTAGTATTAAGTAGTGAAATCCTATTTTTAGAGCTATAATAGATGCTACCACGAATATAGACTAATATTTACTAACGAAGAAGCTGCTACTTTTGCGTATAGGCTTCCTAGATCTTGCTACTCCTTCTAGTAGTATATATAAATAGCGTAGATTGCTATTAATAAGTTCGCGATTTACTACAGCATTTATATCTACTAATTATTCTATTAAGTCGCGTCGCTTTTATTTTCTTACTATACGAGTAGATAGCTATATTTCTAGAGTAGGTGTAGAACTATGGCTGGCTATAGCTAGTAAGGCTTAGTAATATTCTAAGTAATTGTCTGGATCTAGAGTAGCTGTTACAGCTGGTGTGGGCAGAGATTAGTGTCCTGCGTTGTGATCCTTATAAGGTTTTTTAGTGCTTTGTGTAGACAAAGTTGGTATATCTATATCCTAGCTAGCTGCTGTTATAGCGCCTTCATCCTCTTCTTTAGAAGACTCTTCTAGATTATATAGCGGTAGCATATAGATTATATATATAACCTCTTATATCTCTTAACCTTATAGAAGTAGATCTTAACTATCATATGCTTAATAGAATATGTCCTCTCTAAATATTACATCGCGTGTATAGATAACTTTGCTCTAATACGCTCTACTCTTTGCTTTTAGTATCTAGATTCTATAGATATTTAAAGCGTTGTAGCCAACAAGGTAGCCTATAAGAGCACGAGGAGTAAGCTTGTCTCCTCTTAGTATTTGTGTACGTAGCGTGTATGCTTGGCAGCTATATATTTTAAGATAAGCTATTAAAGGCTTCTTATAGTAAGCCATCTTAAATAGTGTTTTCTAGCTAATTAATTATATAGGCGTACGGTTAAGAAGATAGCCTACAGTAATATACGTCTCTAGAGCAAGATAAAGTAGTAGGTTTAACGTGCTTAGCATAGATTGTAAGCAGTTAATTAGAGTCTTACCTAATCTTTCTACAAAGCCATTCTACTCCTTTATATATAGAGCTCTAATTTAAAATCTAATTCCTTCTTACTAGCAATATGCACGCGCGGAGTTATCTATCAGACTATAGCCTTGTTTATTATTAGCTATTATAAATATAACAGTAGTGTTAAACTCTTATTTAATCATATAATCTAGTTAAGTAATTACTTTAAGTAGGGTCTCCTTATCACGTTTTAGAATTAAGTATACGAAGTTAAATTTCATGTATAGGTTAAAGGCATAGAAAATATATTAATATCTATTATAGCCAATAACATTAAGCTTAATAATATTAATCGCGACTATCTTAAATAGATAAGACGCGCTAATCTCATGTCCTATACGACAAGAGATAATCTAATAAGCTTTATTCTATAAGCATGCTTTGTAGTTAATTATACGTGGTGCAAAGCCTATAGGTGGTTGTTGGATGCCCTAAACGTTTTCTACTAGATGATTAATAGCATCACTGCCTGCATGTGCTATAAGAATATGAAGCTGAGGCTTGGTGAGCACTCGAGGTTTGAGAGGTTGAGCTGAATATTAAGGCCTGCGTTGATTGGCTGCAAAAGCTGCATATTAAGCAGATTGGATTAGTGGAGGTTGTGTGCGATGCACGACTAGCTAATGGCCTCCTAATTAGGTAAGGCTTATAACATCCTTGCGAGCATCGTCGACAGCTCTATATAGAACGTTTCTTCCTAAGTCAAAATAGACATTTAATAAGGAGAGATAGGATAGCGAGACGAGACTAGTAAAGAAGGATTAGATAAGAGCCACACGCTTAAGCGTCGTTATCTTAATACCGCTTAGTGTTAATAGAGGTAGCTTAACTTCACCCTATGCTTTAATTTTCGTCTCAGTTCCTCCTGCAAGGATAACATTGTCGTCAGCTACTAGAGCTTTCTAATTAAACTCTACAAGGTTATTATAGATATAAATATTAGTAGCTAGATCTAACGTCCATAAATAGGCGAGCGGGTATTGTTAAGACGCCCTCTAGTTGTTAAACGCGGAAGAGAAGACGGCATATGCTTCGTGCGGGGAATGACCAGCTAGTAGGTCTCCTGCGTCAATTTCTATTAAATCAGAGTCTAACGCTTTACTATCCTTACTACTGTCCCTAGTCTTATACTTCTTAAAGCGTTAATTCTTTTCCTAAATCTTGCTTAGTACTCCACGACTATCCTTAGTCTCAAAGTCAGCAATCTTCTTAGCTTTTTCAGGGTCTACGACGAATCCTTGTTGCTAGAGTGCTATATTAATATATAGGCATTGGCCCTAGAAATGACTGTCGCCATAGAGGCAGGGCTTTGCTAGCTTATTTTTATTATCTCTTAATCGTTTCTTATTATTATATAGAGATGGCTAGCCATTTATTATTACTCTAAAGGCACCTCTATAGATATTTGCCTTTCTTAAGTAGGTCGTACAGTGATAGCGCAGGTATTCAGCAAGAACAGTAGAGAGCTAATATTAATAAGGTATTAGCTTACTGCGATCTAAGTTCTAGATTTCTTCAGCTTTAAATATATCGAGCGAAGCGCTAGCAGCGTATACAGCGTCAACTTACTTAATCGCTTAAATAAGATCCTTATATACCCTAAATCTATGTACTTTAGGTAGATTAAGTTATTTTGCTCTACTATATACTATAAGAAACTTATTGCACTAGTCTTCCACATTTAATTATTAAGCATAAAGAATCTTAGCCGCTTCGTAGTCCTTCTATACTCAATATTCTATATTAGACGTAGTAGAAGAGAAGAGATCCTATAGTATCTTAATCTAATTATAGACTATTGCCTTATCTTTAATATAATATAGTAGTTCCTATTATATAGTCTTAGTAATGTGCGCTTCTACTTAGCCTAACTTATCTTAAAGACGCCTATATTCTTTAATCTCTTTATAGTAGCTACTGCGATCCTGGTTATACTATAGTAAGTCTTGCTAAGATAGTAGAGTTGCAGGAGATCCGTCGGCATTGATAGTAGGCGCTAGCCTAGTAGGCTAAATAGGCTTTTACAGAGGATTAGCTAGTTTATTAGAATTAATATATTCCTATACGTCTCCTGCTTTAGCAATACGTTTAACAATAAAGAACTAAAGCTCCCAGTTACTCTATCCTTAAAGGATAATATCTAAATAAATAGTGTGCGTTAACATAATAGTATAGGTAGGTTAGTAGTCAATTAATTGCAGTATGCGGATTAGGCCAGGCTTATAACTGTAAGTAGTTGTGTATTGTCGTGTGTATTATGATAGGAGCAAGTTTAAATACAGTGTTATTAGTTAGTGGGCAACCACGTGACCATACAGGGTACTTCTAGGCTTACAAATAGTAAAGTAGATATATAATACAGTGGGGTGACAAAAAAAACGCCAACTCGAAAAAGTTCTAGTTTTTAAAGGTTTATTGAATATTCTAGCTATACCTATAAGAGCCAAGATCTTCTAGTTTCTTCTAACGGTCCCACATCTTGCTTAGTCAGGAATAGAGAGTAATTAAAATTCTCTAAAGTTAGATATTGAGAAACTTAAAACTAGGATATTAAATCACTCGCCAGTCTATTTTTATATTAACCTAGGAACTAAGCTAGCTATTCAAAGCTTAGTAAGGATTACGTAAATAGCTATTAGACTCTAGTATATTATCTTATTATTGAGATATCAAAAATCGAAATTTCCCACTATTGCTTATATAAGCAATAGCTTAGTCAGCTATTAGTAATATTATACTATATATTATTATCCTTTCTCCCTAAGCAACTTAGAACTGTATTCTCTCGCTATAGATCCAAAATTCTCTAAATTCGAAGCTGAAATCAATCGTTTTCTTGAAGCAAATACCTCAATAAAAAATATAATATCCTACTACCAAAAGAGCCCACAATCAATTTATAGCGCTATTAAGCGTATTAAAAAGAAAAAAAAAGATATTTCTTGGCAAAAAAAAGATAGCAGAGGAAGAATTTCGAAGGTATCTGCTAGGGCAAAAAGAGCTATTAATAGGGATATCACTAGAAGCCCAAAAAAGACAAATAAGAGATTATTAAGAGAAAATAATCTAGAAGTTTCTAATAGAACCTTACAAAGAGTTCTAAAAGCTGAAGGCTGGAGTATATCAAGGGCCTATAAAAAACCAATTTTGGATAAGGAAAAGGCTAAAAAGAGGCTAGTTTACGCCAAGAAAATGCTAAAGCAGCTTAGTAATATTGACTTTACTAAGATTATATTCTCTGATGAGTCTGGTATAGAACGTGGGCACGGATCTAGATCAGAATACGTAAGAAAACGGCAAAATTCTAGTCAAAATCAAAAGATTTATTCTACTAAGAATACAAGTAAGTATTAAAAACCTTTATTACGCTAAAATAATCTACTTTAGATCTAGTTTTTCTTTATATTTTTAGTTGTTAAAAAGCCAGCTTACTAATTAAGTAATAGCTCATGATATAGTTATCCAAGTTTGGGGAGCTATTTGGATAGGTGGAAGATCAGATCTAGTAGTAATTAAAACGCCATATACTACTATTAAACACCGCAATCATCATTATATAAGGAGGTGTCTTATACCAAATATTAAACCTCGGATACAGCCAGGTAAGAAAACTACTGTTTTTATTAATAATTATCTTTAAATCTATTATATATATAAATATATTTATATATATAAGATATATAGATTACTTAGCTAATAAAAGGCTATTTAGGTTGGAAATTTCAGCAAGATAACGCCAGGATCCATACCGCTAAGAACGTCCAAAGCTGGTTTCAAAGAAATCAAATTGAGATTTTTGAGCACCCAGCCTATAGCCCAGATCTAAATCCTATAGAAAACGTTTGGAGTCTTCTAAAAGATCGGCTTACTAAGCTATCTACTCAATCTCTTGGCGTTGGAACTAGTGAGCAAAGCGTTAATACTTTTATTACCGCAATTTGTAAAGAGTGGGCTAAAATACCGCAAAAGGATATAGATAACTGTATTTTATCTATGCCAAGACGCTATAAAAGCCTATTAAACGCTAAGGGCTGGTATACTAAGTACTAGATAGGATATATCTAGAATTTAGCTTTTTTTTACCTAGAAATTTATTTCTTTCTTATAACTATTGTAATATAAAGTGATATAATATAAGAGCTATATATAAGAAAGATAACACTAGTCTTATTATATATAAACTGTTATAAGAGTATAACACTTAGTTACTGCTTAGTAATTCATTGCTAAAACTGCGATTTTAATCAAGCCTAATTTCAGAGAGCTATATTTCCTCATGATTGCTGACTAAGCATAAGGTGGGTCCACTAGAAGAAACTAGAAGATCTTGGCTTTACAACGAATTAACTCTTATAGGTATAGCTAGAATATTCGCTGAGTAATAAACCTTTAAAAACTAGAACTTTTTCGAGTTGGCGTTTTTTTTGTCACCCCACTGTATATATTCTAACTAAGCATAGCGATTGCGTAAGCATATCTAACCTAAACATCTTTAACGAGAAAGCCTTACGCTAGCTAGTTACCTTATTAAATAGCTTTAGTATAAATAAGCAATTGCTAGGCGTAAGAGCCTCTAAATAAATATATTATAGTCGCTAGATAGCTTAACGCTATATATCGTAAATACGTAGGTTTATATACGGCAATTCTACGAAATAATCTATAGCGTTATAGTAGAATTATAAAATCTTACCTAAGACCTCCTTTTTAATTAGTAGCTAGATATTTAACTTAATACCGTGTAAGATAATCTTGCGACTTACCGCCTAGAGTATTTATTTTTAATATATCTAGCTAATAAACTCTAAGGATCTTTTTAGGCTATAAGTAGACTTATATTCTTAAAGTAAGACGGGTTTTTATTTAAGATAAGAAGAGAGCGAGCTAAGATAGAATAGTACTTAAAAAAAAAGTAACTAGTTTATCTACCTACTCTATATAGCAATATATATAACGAATAGCATACTAATACGCGGAGAAGAATTTAGAGTATTGTGATAGGCTAATATAGTTCTTATATAGTAAAATATCTTTATATATAAAAGAAAGATAATTCTTATTTTTTTATATAATAAAGTAAATATTACAGTGGGGTGACAAAAAAAACGCCAACTCGAAAAAGTTCTAGTTTTTAAAGGTTTATTACTCAGCGAATATTCTAGCTATACCTATAAGAGTTAATTCGTTGTAAAGCCAAGATCTTCTAGTTTCTTCTAGTGGACCCACCTTATGCTTAGTCAGCAATCATGAGGAAATATAGCTCTCTGAAATTAGGCTTGATTAAAATCGCAGTTTTAGCAATGAATTACTAAGCAGTAACTAAGTGTTATACTCTTATAACAGTTTATATATAATAAGACTAGTGTTATCTTTCTTATATATAGCTCTTATATTATATCACTTTATATTACAATAGTTATAAGAAAGAAATAAATTTCTAGGTAAAAAAAAGCTAAATTCTAGATATATCCTATCTAGTACTTAGTATACCAGCCCTTAGCGTTTAATAGGCTTTTATAGCGTCTTGGCATAGATAAAATACAGTTATCTATATCCTTTTGCGGTATTTTAGCCCACTCTTTACAAATTGCGGTAATAAAAGTATTAACGCTTTGCTCACTAGTTCCAACGCCAAGAGATTGAGTAGATAGCTTAGTAAGCCGATCTTTTAGAAGACTCCAAACGTTTTCTATAGGATTTAGATCTGGGCTATAGGCTGGGTGCTCAAAAATCTCAATTTGATTTCTTTGAAACCAGCTTTGGACGTTCTTAGCGGTATGGATCCTGGCGTTATCTTGCTGAAATTTCCAACCTAAATAGCCTTTTATTAGCTAAGTAATCTATATATCTTATATATATAAATATATTTATATATATAATAGATTTAAAGATAATTATTAATAAAAACAGTAGTTTTCTTACCTGGCTGTATCCGAGGTTTAATATTTGGTATAAGACACCTCCTTATATAATGATGATTGCGGTGTTTAATAGTAGTATATGGCGTTTTAATTACTACTAGATCTGATCTTCCACCTATCCAAATAGCTCCCCAAACTTGGATAACTATATCATGAGCTATTACTTAATTAGTAAGCTGGCTTTTTAACAACTAAAAATATAAAGAAAAACTAGATCTAAAGTAGATTATTTTAGCGTAATAAAGGTTTTTAATACATACTTGTATTCTTAGTAGAATAAATCTTTTGATTTTGACTAGAATTTTGCCGTTTTCTTACGTATTCTAATCTAGATCCGTGCCCACGTTCTATACCAGACTCATCAGAGAATATAATCTTAGTAAAGTCAATATTACTAAGCTGCTTTTGTTAGAGAATAAGCTACTTAGCTGTTCTCGCTATCAGGATTCTGTGATCGATCAGATCGATCACTAGGAGCTACCTTGATACAGAGCTATCTATCTGAGACAAGAGATATTACGATCTACATAATGCCACGTAAGCTACTCTAGTAGAAGCTACTAGAAGGATACTACTAGAGAAGGATAAATAGCGATGGATCTAGTAGATAGCCTCATGATTGCTGACTAAGCATAAGGTGGGTCCACTAGAAGAAACTAGAAGATCTTGGCTTTACAACGAATTAACTCTTATAGGTATAGCTAGAATATTCGCTGAGTAATAAACCTTTAAAAACTAGAACTTTTTCGAGTTGGCGTTTTTTTTGTCACCTAACTGTAGTAGCTATTAGAAGTAAAGATAACTATTAGTAATAGTAAGATAGAAGTTTAATAGTAAAATAAGAAGTAATAAAAATATAAGAATAGATAAATTTTATTATTTACTTTTATTATAGTTTACTTAAATTATACTTTCTTATAATTTATTACTTAATAAGATTAATACTTTATTATTCTATTTTAGAATTAATTATTTTTAATATTAGTTATTTATTTATAACTCTTTTCTAATAGAATTACTTAGTAATCTTATAGTTAACTACTAACTTTTATTATCTTACCTTAATTTAGATTAAGACTTAAAGAAATATAGTAAAGCTTTATATAATACTTTAACTACTACTAAATATTATTAAAGAATATTGACTTATAGTTACTTAGTTAAAATTTAAAATATCTTACTATTACTTTTAAAGTGATACTAGTAAACTAGTCTAAGGTCTAAAGCTAGCGCCTAACTTAGTACTTAATAATAAGATATTAACTCTAAGTACGGAGGTGACTGTCAAAAGTTCTTGCTAGCGGCTAATCTATCGGGCCGAATATCTCTTGGCATCCACAACAGCTTTTCGTGAAGCTGGTGATAGCTACTACCCACAACTTTTTGGTGTTTTTGATGCAATATGGCTCCAAATACTGATATCTCTACTCGTGCTTTGATTGTTACTCTGAAGTCACCTTTTGGTGGCAAATCTACTGTTCAAATCGCTGCAATAACGGGTATCTCACCGCGTACGATCGACTCGATCTATGGCAGAGCCTGCTAGCGAGGCTTCAAGCCTAACGCGCCCATGATAAAGCTCCTCCCAGAGTATCTAGTTGATGCCCCCTAAGCCGGCCGCCCTCGTAAGTAAGAAGCTATCCATGACGCTACTCTCTAAAAAGTACGCCGCGATAGGTATAGGCGAGAGAAGAGCTGTGCTGATATAGCTGGTGATCTTAGTCTTCACGGCTTTAACGTATCATCCTCTACTATATGGAGAGTCCTTCGAGCGGCTAGTTACAACAAGACAAAGCTAACGAGGAAGTCTGGGTTGACGAAGAAGATGAGACAGGAGAGGCTTGAGTGGTGTCTTGCCTATAGAGATTAGACTCTAGAGGATTGGAAGAATGTGATCTGGTCTGACGAGACTTCTGTTGTACTTAACCACCGGCGCGGTAGCTATCGCGTGTGGCGACGCCTAGATGAAGTCTTTACTAAGACTGTTATTCGAGAGCGGTGGAAGGGATACTCTGAGTTTATGTTCTGGGGCTGCTTCTCTTACGATCGCAAGGGTCCCTGCCACGTCTGGAAGCTAGAGACTGCACAAGAAAAGAGAGTAGCAGCTCTTTAGCTTGAAGAGCTAAACGCAGTGCTAGAACCTCTTATAAGAGAGCAGTGGGAGCTTACAACAGGCATGAAGAGGATAGGATTACGCAATAAGCCTGGCAGATCTCCACAGTGGAGATACACAAAAGAGACTGGTAAGCTTACTTGTGAGAGTAGTAAAGGTAGGATTAATTAGTGGCGATATTAGACTCAAGTTCTTATCCTAAAGCTAATCCCCTTTGCAAAGGAGTGCTAAAAAGAGCGGCGGCATACTGTTGTTCAAGAGGATAAGGCTCCTTCGCATATCCACTATGCTTAAATACCTATATACGAGAGAGAGATGGTGGAGCGGCTTGTATAGCCAGGTAATTCACCTAATCTCAACGCTATCGAGGCAGCTTGGCCATGGCTAAAAAGGAAAACAATATGCAAAGGAGCACTAAAAAGCAGAGCAGAGGGCACAGTTGTATGGTAGAAAAGTTAGGATAAGCTACCTTAACACCAAATCCAAGCTTGGATAGAGCGTATCCTATTTCACGTTCAAGAAATTATTAAACTCGAAGGTGGCAATAAGTACAAAGAGGGGCGGCGGGACAGATCTGCATAAGTTTCGGCAGTATTTCAGTAGTAATCAATGAACCCCTGTCAGCAAGAACTTTTGACAGTCACCTCCGTAATAAAGAAGTAAATAATAATATATATAACTTATAAAAGTAATAAAATTTTAAGTAATAAGCTACGCTTTAAGTATAGTAGATAGTTACTATATAAAATATAATTAATTAGCTTTTAAGCTAGCTAATAGCTATACTAAATAAGAAAAAAGTTAAAAGAAAAATTTAAAATAGTAGTACTTAAAAAGTATAATTAAAATTATAATATATTATAAATATTTTTTACTAATATTAACTTATACTAACGTACCCCACGGCTTCGCGAGCCACACGGCTTCGCGAGCCACTCTAAAACTCACCAAAAATTGCGATTGACAGGGGTCTATATCTCAACAACTATCTAATAGAACCTTCTAGAAATTTTAAGCTACTCTAGTAGAAGCTACTAGAAGGATACTACTAGAGAAGGATAAATAGCGATGGATCTAGTAGATAGTTCTGTAGAGGAAGTAGAGCGAAGAGGTTAGAGGTAATAGATCAGAGAAGAACGGTCACGCGAATCTGATCAAGACTAGTCAATCAATTCTCTCCTCTCCCCTAGCACATATCTTGTCTCTCTCTTTCTAGAACCTTCCTATCTGCCTCTGAGTCTATAGTAGAACAAGTAGCAACGTCTACCTCTGAGTCTGCTATAGGACAAGCAGCCTCTGCTTCCACACACTTCTACAGGTTATTAGCCTAGAGAAGTTTCTACAGGTTATGAGCCCGGAGAAGTTTTTACAGGTTATGAGCCCAGAGAAGTTTCAACAAAATATAAAATAAAACTAGAACTTTATTTATTAGCTAGATATTATATAAAGCTCTACTATACTTCTCTAAGTTTTAATCTAGATTAGGGCGTAATAATAAAAGTTAGTAGTTAACTATAAAATTACTAAAGTAATTCTAGTAGAAAAGAGTTATAGATAATTAACTAATAGTAAAGATAATTAATTCTAAAATAGAATAATAAAGTGTTAGAGATATAAGCTACTCAGCTAATCTCTAGTAGAATCTAGGTGATCAATACCTCACCTGGAATCTATCTAGATCACTATACCCTAGCGATCCCTACGCTCTTACAACTAGAGTAACACGACTGTATCACTAGTGTAAGAAATATATATAGATTACGCGTGTACTACGTAATCTATAGCTATTAGCTAAGTATAAATATAAGTAGGATAGTCAAGTAGGTAGAGATAAGAGCGAGTGCGAATACAATCAAGCTAGATTAAGTGAGATTAATTTATCCTTCTTCTTTGATTAATCTACTCCTCTCCTAGAATCCTTCGATCAGGCTGCCTCTAAGTCTACTGCGGACAAGTAGAAGGCAGAGACCTCTACCTCTGAGTCGATAGTAGAACAAGCAGCCACCCTATATCTTAATATGAAGTATTAATTATATTAATTTATAACTTATAAGAAAGTATAATTTAAGTTAACTATTATAAGAGTAAATAATAAAATCTATTTATTTTTCTATTTTCATTACTTTTAGTCTTATCATATAATCTATTTCTTTATACTTATACTTAGTAGAGTATTTATAATACAGTAGGGTGACAGAAAAAAAGAGTAGTGCAAAAAGTTCTAGTTTTTAAACTAGTATAACTTAGCGTATAAGAGAGCTAGACTAATAAAAGTTAGCTCAATTTAAAGCCAAGAGGCTGGAGATCAACTTAGCACCCTTAAGTTTGCTTAGTAAGCCCCTATAAGGTAGTAAAGATCCTAGGAAGTAACAATAAAATAAATCTATAGATTTAAGTCTCTAAATCTCGCTAGTAGACGTATAAAAATTTCTAATCTTTTTTTTCTAGATAATATACTATACAAAGATTACATAAGCAAAATCTTAGCTGCTATTATTTAGTCTAGTAATTAATTAAAAAAGAACTAGATTTTAAGCACCTGCTTACCTAAGCGATAGCTTAGTAAGCTATTAGTCAGTTTTTAGTATATATTAACTACTTTTCAGCGCAAGTAACTTAGATCTGTATTTCCTTACTATGGATCCAAAATTTTCAAAATTCGAATCTGAAATTAACCGTTTGCTAGAGGCAAATATACCACTTGAAAATATAATTAATTACTATAAAAAAGACCCACGATCAATATATAACGCAATACAACGAATTAAGAGAAAAAAAAAGGATATTACTATACCAAAAAGAGCTAGTTTAGGAGCAGTTTCAAAGGTTTCACCTAGGGCTAAAAGAGCTATCAATAGGGATATAACTAGAAGCCCTAAGAAGCAAAATAAGAGATTATTAAAAGAAAATAATCTAGATATTAGCACTAGAACCCTCCAAAGAGTTCTAAAGCTAGAAGGCTGGAGTACAAATACCTGTACTAAAAAACAGATTTTAAACCAAAAAAAGGCTAAATTTCGCTTAAATTACGCCAAGAAAAAGCTAAAAGAGCTAGAAAATATTAATTTTAACCGTATTATATTTTCTGATGAGTCAGGAATCCAACGAGGCCATGGGTCTAGATCAGAATATATGAGAAAACGCGGAAATCAGAGATTTGGCAAGGATTTAGTCTCTACAAAGAACACAAGTAAGTTTAAAAATATTTCTAATAGGCTAAAATATTCTATTTTATATCTAGTTTTTTTCTAGTATTTTAGTTTTTTTTTATCTAGCTTACTAATAAAGTTACAGCTCACGATATAACTATTCATGTTTAGGGAGCAATTTGGATAGGAGGCAGATCTAATTTAGTAGTTATTAAAACGCCAAAAACTACTATTAGT